>JAJIZL010052865.1:0-10552 GCA_023969395.1 Amblyomma maculatum | reverse complement strand
CCTCTCTTGCTAAGGTCGACGTCCTCGGCAGTCTCTAACTAAAAAAATGCCTCATCTCCTCCCCCGTTTTGCCTCCCTGCGCAGCGCCAGTATCTTCCGCGCTAACTTCCGCGGAAAGACGCTTTCCTAGAGAGGTTCTAGAGGGGCGTCATCTATTGGCTCTGTAAAAACCGAAACTCCACTGCTGACTGGCTGGCATTCAAGAAGGGAGGAGGAGCTTGTTCACGGCGATGACGCGCCTGGCATTGCTCAGATGGCGCTAGAATTAGAGCGTAGCTACGTGCTGCTCGCGTCCTGAGTGCTGACTGCTTTTTGTGCTCTGTGTGCAGAGATGGTTTCAAGACGTAGGCCCCGTTAGTTCAAGAGTTATGTTCTTTATGCCTGCATTGAGAACACACTGTTTTCTTATTTAGAGTGCTCAAAGGAAAATCTTTTTTAATTTGTTCCTCAATTTTCTTTTTCCGTTCTCATGTACCCACAATATTTGCCTAACACGACCGCTTAATGAACACTCCTGAACTTCCTGTACAGCACCGAATTCAGTTAATGCGATATATTTTGGGTTGAGGCAACGGGCAGAAAACGCAGCACAGAGGCCTTACAAGAGAACAAAAGCTCTGAGTGCTTGACAGCAATTGAGAATAGCATTCATGTTTTACTATCATAAATTGAGAACAAAAATAGCCCGAAGAAAATGATGAGTTATGTTGTGAGCGGAATGAAAAAAAAGCAAAAAAAAAAAAAAACAAAACTGGTAATAGGGCAAGAACAGGAAGAAATATCTACTTTGAACAGAGCAAATGCGCCTTTAGGAGTGTAGCTCAATTATTGATACGGTAATGGCGACCTGGATAACGCAAAGACCATGCCGGTTTGCAGGTTTCTGCAAACCGGCTACTTAGACAATCCCCCGATACTTAGACAACGAATGCATGGTTACTGAAGTATTTGCAAATTGTGACGCGCAACAGGAAGGATGGCGACAGCTTAAAAACAATTTTTAAATAATTACGACATTATCTGAAACGATTTTTAGTTCTTCAGTTGTAAACTACGTTTAAGTTTTTGGAATAACAGCGCGAAGGATAAGGACGAACATAGAAGGACACAAACACAGCGTTTAAGTGAACTGCACTACAAGGGACTGAATGAAACGAGTGGTATATTTGAAATTACTGCTGTCGCTTTATCAGGCGCATAGCAGTTTGAAATGGAAGCAGTTTGACAAATTCATTCTCAGCCTAACATCTGCTCTCCTATCTGTTATGGGTATATAGCTTATGTGGTAGAGCGACTGCTCCGGACAGGTAGCCAGGTTCAAACTACACGCCATGGCTAAGTTTAATGCGCAGCTGTAAGGCGCCTGTTCCTCGATTGTGCACCATTGGCTTCGTTGTTTCCAGCGTATACCAAGCCACCTGCGAGCCGTGGCATGTTGTAACAGAGCCAAGCATCACCTGCTTCCTGTCAGGGCTAACAGGCGGCAATGTAGGCAGTTGGAACTTGGAAGCACTCTCTAACACTGAGGGGATAGTGAGAACCAACAGGTGTCTTAGTTGCTTGGGTGTACGGAGAGAGTGGAAGAATACGCTACTGAAAGGCTTCAAAAGGAAGAACCCGAAAGGTGACTACCGTGGGAGGAGGTTATGAGCAGGGCCGAATGATTTGTGACCTCACTGTGGTAATGGGAGGGGAAATCAATGCGTGGCTATCTGAAACACGGAAGTTTATGGTTTGAGCGGCGGAGTCACACAACGCTACAGTGAGCACTAAGGTTTGACGAGGGAGCTGTGCCTGGAGAGAAAGGAAAGCAGTGGTCGAATAGGTAAAGATGGAATTGGAAGGTGGCAAGTGGAGGAGAGGGCACGGCAGGGGCAGGCGAGAGGGGACATGCTGAGATACCGTCAAGTTACGCGTTATTTACCTTGGTGAACTATAGCGCGCAGAAAACAAACGCGCCCACAGCACCCTCGTGTGTCCCAGGACAAGGCAGGCGAGGCGAGTCGACTTCTCCCATGGCTGCGACGGCTTCTCGCAAATGGTGCGCAGACCTCGCAGTCGAGGCATTGGTCTATACCTGAAAAGCATCTGCCACTTCTAAGACGACAAGGCCACATTTATAACAATCAAGAACTTGGAAAGAAGAGCCAGTTGAACGTTGATTATGGGGAAAAAGGGAGATTAATCTGAAGTCGGACATTCATATATCTTCTTCTCATATGCTTTACGTTAGCGTATTGGAAAAACAAAGCACCTGAACAGATGTGCTCAAAATCTGTTTACCGACTGTCGTAATCATCTGCCACTCTTTATTCAACCTAGAAAGATCAGAGAAATCTTGTATAGCTTTCATTTGCAGCCGTATGGCTACCTTTGATTAACAATGAGTGGTTACATCATTATTGCATGCAGACTCTAGCTTGAAAGATTTTCCTAAACACTCAATGAATCATCGAAGGTATCAATAGGTTCCCGGAGTAAGCCATTAAAGGGAAAGGCGCAATTAATGGGTTTTAAGTCCAAATAGTTGCCTTCACACAGGTATCATGCCAATAAATTTACGAGATCTTTAAGAGCCTGCATGTGGGCAAAGTAGAAGCAACCTATTCAGCTCAAATCGTTTTTGTAAACGTAATCTCTATTTAATTTAGGCGTCATCCGGCATTTTGCATGCGAGAAGAGCATTTATCAGTTGATGAAAATTTTTAGGTGGCACACACCGCAAGGAAATATTTCAAGCGCGAGCTCATAATTGATTTAGCCGCAGCCAAACAGCTCAATGCAATATATTATTTAACAACGTGATATCAGGACAACAACATGAAATTAGAGGTTCGTGTTCCGAAAAAAGAAATGGAATGCGTATTACGTGGGCTCTATGGAGGGCTCGGCTATTACGAGCATGTTCAAAATCGAACGAGGGCAAGATTTACGCTGAGCAAGTTGTTCGTAATAACTTCAAGCGGGTCACGTGGTGGTGCCTCTGAGACCTAGAAGTACAAGCCCTCTCATTTTTTTTTTCTGCGCTTGTCAGATTGGTAATAAAATGTCATAATACCATTCCTTTTCAAGGTCGTCCGGTTGCTGTAGTTAGTTACTTGCATCAATTCTTACTAAGCGCTAAGTTCAAATAAACGTGAATTATTTAACACGAATTCGTCGATGGTCATTCGAACACTATGACAATAAACTTTCCCAGGTAAGATTGGATGATTTGTACAGGCAACGATGGTTTTTTGAAATCTACATTAGAAAACAAATACCTCGACGGGAACCATATTAGATCAATTTTAAGTCGAAGCTGGCTGTAAGTTTCAAATTGGAATTTTCAGCCATGAACAAGATGAAAACAATGGCCATATAAGATGGGAATAAAACCTTGTTATGTTACGCATATGTCCCCTCACATTGGACGAAGGGTATCCAATCCGTACATTACCGCGGCAAGGTGGCCAGGTGCTTAAAGCTTTCGACTATTGTAGCGAGAGAGCCTTTTCTTGCAGCAGCGGCCCCTTTGGATGGACGCAAAACTCGAGGTGTCATGCACCGCGTGATATCAGTGAACAAATCTAGGTGTTCAGAATCATCCGAAGCCCTCCGCTGCTGCGTCACTTAAAAGTCGCTTTGGGAGATTAAACACGACACATCTTAAAACAAAGAATCATCCTATAAAGCAATTTCATTAATACGAAAGAATTAACAGGCTAAGTTGAGGAAGCCAAATGTGGACACAAAAGTTAAACCATGACGGTGCAGGCGTCCACAAAGCCAATTGATAGGTGTCATCGACTTGGTCGAGAAAATAGAGATAAGGAACGTCCTGTGCTAGTGAAGTTTATAGCATCGGTATTAAAGTCCGCCTACAAGCTAAAGGGATCCTCAATTTCAATTTCTGAAGACTTTTCTACCAGAATGCGGGAAATCAGAAAGCACCTGTGGAAGAGTGCTGCCCAGGAAAAGAAAAATGGAGCCAAGGTGAAATTGGTGTACAATAAATTAAACATGCCCGTTTTAAACTAAACAGCAAAAACAACTGAGTGCAAAAGCCCGTTCCCAAATCGCTAAAGATAATAAATGTAAACTGCAGAAGCATATAAAATAAAGTTAGTGAATTAGAAGGAATTTTACTTTGCGAAGATCCAGATATCGCGGTTTTAACTGAGACATGGTTAAACGAAACCATTTACGATAGCGAATTCGCACCAGCTGACTACAGTGTACTTAGAAAAGACCGTGGTAGCAAAGGAGGAGGAGTCGCCATAATCTTGAAAAATTATTTAAATATAGTCAGCATGCCTGGAGTGCCTAATATCGAATGCATTTTCTGTAAGGCTTACCACAACAATGTTCGGCGCATTGTTGGATCTTTGTATGGGCCTCCTGGATCACCTGTCAGTGTTTTAAATAATCTAGCAGATTATATGAGAACTTTTATTAAGCCAAATGATCGAATTATTTTAGCAGGCGATTTCAACTTACCGGATATTGACTGGCCAAATTTCGCAATCAAAACCTATAGCGATGAATCAAGTGAGGCCATGCTTGATATAGCGTTCTCATATGACTTGACACAAACTGTAGAGCAGCCGACCCGAATACAAGGGAGATCAAAATCCACACTAGACTTTTTTTTTTTTGTTTCTGGCACAATTTTAGATACAGCTAAATGTGTAGTCATACCCGGTATCTCTGATCACCAAGCCGTTCTACTTACTCTTTCCGGCTTAACTGTTGATAAAAAGTGCTGAGAAATGCAATTTAGAAACTTCTTTCGAGCTGATGATGTTTCCATTGTCGATATTCTTTCCTTCAACTTTGATACATTTTGTAATAGCATTGACAGTGTTCACAAACTTGGGACCGGTTTCTGCCACGTGCCGGTTATTGTTAAAAAGATAACAAAAAACCCATGGATTTCTCGGGCGACACTGCAGTTAAAAAGAAAACTGAAACGGGTGAAAAAGAAAAAAGCAACTAGTAATTCTCCGGAATTAGAACAAAGATAAGTTTGCTTAGCTCTCAGCTCAAACAGAACACTATCGCTGACAAACAGCGTTACTTTGAAGAATCGTTACCCAAATTTATCTCTGAGTCTCCCGGGAAATTCTGGCGTTTGGTCTCCCCAACATCAAAGGTTAATAATGAGTTTGAAATCAAAGGTGTTTTGGTCAGTGATGCACAAACAGTATCTAATGAATTCAATGAACATTTTAAGTCCGTGTTTAATGATGACAATAACATATTTCCGAAATTTGAAGCTTTCCTCCCGCTTCTGGATGGCGTTGTAGTTAGTGAGCATGGCATTTTAAGCATGTTACTTAACCTTTGACATAACGAAATCACCTGGACCAGAGAACATACCTAACGCCTTTTTGAAAAGATATGCACAATGGACATCTAAATACTTATTTTGTTATATTTACAAGGTCCTTACATGAGGGTCAAGTGCCGAGAGACTGGGGGACTGCTAGAGTGAAACCGCTTCATAAAAGTGGAGACAAGCGATTAATCAAGAACTGCAGCCCTATTTCACTCACATCAACTGCTTGTAAACTACTTGAACACATAATTCACAATCACATATCAAACTTTCTCGAAGCTAATAATTTTTTTACTAAATATCAACACGGATTCAGGAGGGGTTATTACTCAACTTGTACACAGTTAGCAGAAACTATACATGATTTCGCCTCGTCAATTAACGATGGAACGCAGATTGATGCCATATTTATGGACTTCTCGAAAGCTTTTGATGAGGTTACTCACGAAAAGTTAATTTATAAACTGGATACAATCCTTCATAACAAACAATTAGTAAAACAGATTTCAGCCTACCTTTCAAATAGAGAACAAATCATTGCCTTTAATCATCGTTCTTCTGACAGGCTTACAGTTCACTCCGGCGTCCCTCAGGGCTCTGTTCTTGGTCCTCTGTTGTTTTTAATATATATTAATGATATTGTCGTTAACATTCCTGTAGAAATTAGACTTTACGCTGATGACAGTGATATTTATACAGAAGTGAGAAATGTATCTGATCAACACTACTTAATAGTGCGTTACAAACAGTTTTCGCATGGTGCGAAGCATGGCAAATGTCCATTAACTATGAAAAAACTGTACTAATGAGAACCACTCACAAAAGGAAAGTCTTACCCTTCGATTATTTTAATAACGGCATGACACTCGCATGAAACCCGCCGCCGGACACCCACCGGTAAAATTGGGTACAAGCGTCCCCCGGCACGGCGCCCGGCTCTTTCAGGGGTGTGCTTTTGGAAGAGGCTCTGCTAACCATGCTACGCTCCTTCAAGGGCTTAGTTTCTAACAACAATGGCCTGCAAAGGCCGTGCTGAAGAAAAAAACAACACACTAACTGAAGTGACAGAATATAATATCTAGGGCTCTGGGTCAGTAACAATCTTAGTTGGAATAAACATGTTGATTTCATAACGTGTAACGCTTTCCGTAAACTTTTTCTTGAGACGGGTATTGCGGTTGTCTACCCTATCTGTACGCCTGCTTGCTTACAAATCTATTGTTCTGCTTACCTTAGATTATGCTTCAATCATTTGGGACCCGTTCACGCAAACTAACATGAATAAATTAGAGAAAGTTCAAAAGAGGGCGGCACGATACATATATAACAATTACCGGCGTACATCAGTAACACACCTTTTAATTCAAGCTGGCCTTCCGACAATAACTGAGCGAAATCGTTGTGCACGACTTAAATTTCTGTACCAAATAATTAAAAGACACTATAGATCAGAACTCACCGATTTGCTTGTTTTTTCGTCCGGATACGCAACCCGCCAACGACACCAGCTAACTTTAACTCACTTTAGAGTTCAAAATAACTGCTTTAAATACTCATTCCTTCCACGAACTATTTCCGATTGGAATAACCTCACTAACAATGAAGTGCTGCAGCCATCACTGACGTTGTTCTCGCAACATATGACCTGGTTTCTTTTTATTGCTTTTGTTATTTCACTGCTGTGTTGTATATGTTTGGTTTTATTTCTAATTGTGCAGAAGAGCGTCAACTTGCACTGTAATTATTGTTTATTTTTGCCTGTTTTGTTAAACTGCTTTGTTTGTATTCCCACCCTGCTAAAATCCCAACACTGGGATTGCAGTATCAATAAATTAATAAATAAATAAATAAATAATCCCAAACCACCACTGGGCTATATGAAAAAAAAAAAAAAAAAACGTGATAGCTAGTGCGATGATTAGAATTATTAATGATTATAATAAAATATTTGTATATATTTATTGTTAATAGTAATAAAAATAAAAAGTAAGATATTATAGCAAAAAACGAGCAAAAAGTAAAAGTAAAATAAAATTACATATAAACACACTAAACGTAAAAAAGTAAAATTTACAAATTTACAAAATTTTCTAAGCAGCAGCGCTATTGCTTTCGCACTATCCCGATTAGCGGCGTCTGATTTTTTTTATTTTTTTTTTGTCACAAATGAAATGACGACGGCGTGGGATATAACGTGATAACTATGGTTGCTGTGAGGCCACTATATATATATGACTCGTCTACGCCCTGATTTCGCAATGCCTGCATGACTGCCGATGTTTCTGCTCAGTCAAATGCCTTTTCATAATCAATGAATGTTATGCATAAGAGCTGGTTACACTCCGAGCATGTTTCTACCACCTGAGAGGTGGTATGGATGTGATCAATAGTAGAGTACTCTGCCCTAAATTTTACTTATTCATTTGCTTGATTTAAATCAAGGTTGCCCCGATTCTGATAGCGATTACATTGGTAAATACCTTATACGTAATTTAGTAGGCTGATTGGTCTTTAATATCTCAAGTCGCTAGCGTCCCCTTTCTTATGAATTAAGATGATGGTAGGGTTCTTCCATGATTCCGGTGCCGTCGATCTCCCTAGGCTTTGCGTAATCAAGGTGGCCTATTTTGCTAACACAATATCGCCCCCCCCCCCACCCCCCCCCCCCCCCCCAAAGAATCCGTAGTTACCTTACCTTCTCTGGTTGCTCTACTCCTTTTCACAGTTTCTAAGGCTTTCTTAACCACTTCCTTTATAACTGGTCTTATGTAGGCGTTCATTTTGAGACCAATTTATAGTGAGGAGGGGAATTGTGGTAGGGACAGTTGCGCTCTCCCAACTAGAGTATCTGCGCTGTACTCAGCCATGTCCAGAACTTGAGCTAAATCTGAGCGGCTGTTGTTAGTTCGGGAGTAGCCAATGAAATATTGTAAGTGGTGTAATAATATAATGAAAAGCTTTGCTGCTCGCATAGATTGATATGAGCGCTCGCGATAAGACTAAAAAATTGGACCGATATTGAGGAAAAAGGTGTGAGCATCGCTTTTTGACACATATTCTGTTATGGCTGATTTCGAGTTTTAAAGATGGAAAAATCACGATTGAAACACGGGAGATCAATGCGCGCTGTCTCGCCATTGTCCAGAGATACGCATGCGGCTCATCAACGGGACCTGAGGCGGATGACATGCATTCCGAATAGCACGTGATTGTTGTCGACCAGAGACGCCACGCACTTTCGGCCCACGGACGGAATTCGCGCAGACCCTCTCCGGTGTCCGGCCTCGGACTCGACGGTGGGTGCTCTGCTCCGCGCTGCGAAGTAGCTCTCGGGTTACTCGGCCATTCCGACCCCGGACATCTGGTGGGAGAGGGTGGGTCGAGAGGGACCGAGTAGACCGTGCCGCCACCGAAACGGACCATTTTCGGGCAGTGTGTGTTCTGTACGCCGTGCGAGCGAGTGTTGTAAACGAAGGGACAATAAATCTGTTCCGTTGTTTTGTTTTGACGACTGCGTCGACTGCATGATGGTCAAGCTCGCAGGAAATATTGTGGTCTTCAGCAAAGGCACAGGTTTACTAGACCGGGAGCAGTTCAAAAAAAAAAAAAATAATAAACAAAATGCCGTAGATATGGTGATGGAAATCGAATACAATGTTATCTATTTCGATTGATACTTGGGGAACACATTTAAACACATTTTACGGTACGGCTTGACAAACTTCATGGTTCCCTTTTGCCTGCTCCCTTTGCGAATACTCTTTCAAATACATGTAATGTGCTGCTCGTATATCACTAACACTTGATTTGTTTGTCCATTATAACATATGTCTATTAAGCAAGCAGTTCAAAGCAAACAAATGATAATAAAGACAGCCAGACGTAAATATTAAGCTTTAACCGCGCCGTACGGGTGTGCCTTTGTGGCCAAAGGGTAACATATCCAATTGCGGATCAATGTGTCCTTGGAAGGCTCCAATATAATGTCCCATTACCATCTCATAGGAAATCTCGAGTCGGTAGCGCCTGCGAAATGGGTCATTTCATGCGTTACCAAACCGTTACCCAACCCGACAACTGGTCAGTGCACAGCCGTTTCAAAGACCAGCACTATGCTAGGCCCGTGATTCCTCGACAACTTGGACGCCGAACTTTCTAGGCAATGAGGTGTTTAATGATTTCCGCGTTGGTATGCACCTTCATATCAAATTTGATCAGTAGGTTTCTTTTGTGTTCTAATAGATATCAAATCTTTAAACAGGCAATCTACGAGTATACATAGAAATATTCCAGTAGACATCATCATTCGCTGTGATCAGAATAAGTGAGGGAAAAACTCTTGGAATTGGCAAAGGCGCATCTCTTAAATTGGCGACGAAATTCAGGCCAGCAGAGATAATGAAGGTCAGCTGTAAAAACAAAAACAAAACAAAACGAGTTTACCAATGCAGGAAAGGAGTATAAAAATCTTTGGAATGGCGGTCTGTGGGGCGAGTTGGTTCATGACTTGAAAACCAATATGGGGCAAACATGGCAACACAAGAAAGAATATGCCACCACTGGTGCCTTTGGAAATGTAGTAAATGCTTATTTTCTTATGATGAAAGTAAACGTTCTCCAAAACGCATTAGTGTCCTTATGTAAGAGGCAGGGACCCCTTTGGAGATGTTTTTCTGAGCTTCTGGCTCTGACTTTCTGATTTCGAAAGGAAAGGTACAGTTGTCAATCAATACCAAGAACAGTAGTATGCATTATTTTTGGTTGTTTTCCTAAGAGATATTTTAGGCGCCTTGATTTCATTTCGGTTGGAACAGATTTTCACATCTTTGTCTCATATCTGGCGGCCACACCTCATTTGCGGTGTAAACATGGGTTTATGGCTTCTCATGACTCCGCGAATTCTTCGAAAACCATCAGGCCGCTGCTATGCTGCCAGTAGCGCTGCCATCGCCAGCACCTTTGCCAGAAAAAACCAGTTGCTCTGCTCTATACCTATACCTCGCATTATTTCGGTAATAGATTGACTGACTTTAGTCCTCCTAACAATCAACAGCTATCAGTAAGTAACACTTATCGACGTGGGTTAATGACGCGCAGGATGCATGGACGGACGGACGGACGGACGGACGGACGGATGGATGGATGGATGGATGGATGGATGGATGGATGGATGGATGGATGGATGGATGGATGGATGGATGGATGGATGGATGGATGGATGGATGGACGGAC
>JAJIZL010052863.1:0-10285 GCA_023969395.1 Amblyomma maculatum | reverse complement strand
TACCATCAACTACTTTGTCGTCAAGGCCTTCTTCGATTGGGGAAGTTCGTTTTTCGTATCCCACAACATGGTGCAAGCCGAGGCATTTTTTTTCCTTCATTTCTTAAGACTTCAACGTAACAAGCATACCCCGCAGCTGATAATAAGCTATATTACGAGGGGCATATGTCATAGTTTTTCTTTTCTTAAGAAAGGTGCATTTGTGAAGAACTAAGTAGAGGTTTTTGACAGATGAATTTCTAGATTGGGACCACTCAAATAAAAGGGCATATAATAACCACAAGAATTGCAAACTTTGAGCATGTAGAAATACTTGGTAACACGCGCAGTAACTAAAAAGTGGCAAACTGGCAGATGCGACCAGGATTATAACACGGTGCCATTGTGAACAATTTCGTTTACATCAGGCATAGCGCAGTGCCAGCAAAAGCCTTGAGAACTGGCCAATGTGCTGTATTGTAGTTCATATTTTTTATGCTTCCACAAACTCTTCATAAGGACTGTTGAAAGCTTTGAACATGCACAAGACAACTGCATATAGATAGGCCACAGTGACAAAGAATAAAGTAAATACGAACCAGCTAGAATGTCAGACTGAGCGTTCACATGCAAATATGAGCGTAGAAATGCCATTTGAGAAGTAAGCATGCTAATCGTGAAAGGACAACTCGAACACACAGAAGAGAACTGAAGTTACAAAAACAAACAAGCAGTCATAATTGAGGCCTTCAACAACTACGCTGTAGAAGACAAATTTTGCAGAGGGACAAGTGCATATTTAATCCTGCCACACAAATGAAATAAGCATACCCCTCGATCAATTATAGAAATCGCTTGTGTACAAAAAGTGGGAAACACTGAAGTCATCTTGCTTTGAGCAACTAATTTCAGATATTATAAATCTTGTTTTGAAAGCTGGTATTGATCTAAAGAGCATAAAGCAAAAAAAAAAACCCCGACATGCCAACATTTTCATTTTCCGGTCTTTAAGGCTTCAAAGCTGCTACTCAGTTTGTCAAAATCAATGTTTTTTGCCAGCTCACCAACGAGAGATGATAATGCAAGATCTGAAAGCGTGCACTGACCCATCATAGGTCCTATTCCTCACAGGACACAACCTCCTCCTCTCACAGGATACAAAAGACACTCATATATTAGGAATAGTTGCAGGCTGGGGAGAGGCTCTAGAAAATCTCAATCTGGGGAACTCCAATGCTGCCCAACCGTTGGCCTCTTCAAGTCCAATGCTTGCCACTTTAATTTGAAGTGTCTCCTCAGCCAAGGCATTTCGATGAAATGTGTTCTATCAGACAGCTTGTCGTAGAAGGATGTAAGCTTCGGAATACATATTTTAAGGCTTGAGAGGTCCCTCAGTAGAATAAAGAAATCTCTTCACTTCAAGAGGACCAGATATGTTCTGCGGCTTCTAAAATCGCTTTTGATTTAATGCAGAGCATGGCATAAAATCTACCAGTGCACTCAAGCATCGCCCCTTTTATTTTCTTCCTGCAATGAACACCCTGAACCTCAGACACATTCCCCTACCATACTCTTTTTGAACTTCTGGGGCCTGTCTACTGATATTCTGAGCTCATTTGATTTTATGAATTTCTGCTCAATAGCCTTGCACACTGTGTCCACACATCATCTTTAAGAAAGAGCTTTAAATCATCCATCTTTGCCACCACTTTGTCAAGGTATAGGCGCTTTGTCTTCAAATGAAATTGTGCAGCATTTACTACTTCAGGTACTGCATGCTATAGGTGCAAGCAACATAGAAAAGCAATGGCACAGACTACTGTAGCCTCCTTGCAAATAAAAAAGGTACCAATGAGCAGTGATGCCTTGCTAACAGAATACATTTAGTCTCAAAGTGGTCTTCAGCAGCGGAGTGATAGTGGGGGTCGTCAGGTTTGATTTCATGATGGACTGACTTGTATCTCTCATTTTAACAATAACCTTCTCTTACAGCAACAAAAGAGAGAAAGCATTCTCTTGAGGAAAAGAACTTAAGGCCCACAGTATTGCAGCATGTGAATTGCCTTGCATATATTTCTCTAACTGCACTCTTTGCATTACCACCCTCTTCCCCCCCATTCCCAGCCACACTTTCCTGAGCACTGCACCCAGTGCAGTACTCACAACCCTATAGGGACAGCAAGGTTTCTAACCCCTCCTTTATGCTAAAAAAACGCCTTTTTATATCCTGAAAAGCAATCCCACAATGTCTGGACAGCCCGAAATTCAGCAAATACTCGTTTTACTCATCTTTGCACCTTAGTAATGTATAAGAAAGGTTTTTTTTTCTTTTTTTTCTGTTGACATATTAGTGGCATAAAAGGTGGCATATGCCCAGAAAATTTTGTTAGAAATTGGCTATAGTGCATGCTACCTTTCTCTTTCATAAGTTTTTTGCAAACTGAAGTGGTGGACCACATTAACTTATTCTTCATTGCATTATGCCATCATTGTGCAATTAAAGGAGTGTCCACTTAGATATATTCACAAGTGCTGTTTGATAAATAATTGTTTTTAAACTCTGAGGTTGTGTGAAAGAGATACTAAATGGAAGGAAAAAGAGTGTAGCACATATATAACTTTATATGTGTTTGTAAATGTAAGGTATAGCCAAATAAGAATGTAAAGAATTTCTGGACTGCAAGCAATCAATGTAACGAATGACAAACATTTTCTCAAGGCAATGAAAGTTATTAAAGCATTTCAATGTTTTTATGAACAAAAATAAATGCAGTGTTTGAATATATAACAAACAAATTTGTGATGGCAGTCAGCAGTCTGTTTCAGGCTACAGGTCCAGTTAAAAATCACAATTGACACATATGACGGATGCAAAACTTGTTGCCGTGAAAGAAATGCAGAAGACGTAAGACGCTGTTTATTACATATTAGACATGCGAAGGCATGACAAGCTGAAATGGTCCATGCGTTGCATTAGAACAAGCACTAAGTCATTAAAAGATGCATGGATCACATGGATCTCAATTTGACAGCAAACATATGCTGACACTTACAAAACATACAGTGCCATTACTCTTCATGTGATATACGCTGCAATATTTTCATGTTTTCTGAAGGCTACGCACAGTTCTGTACTACTTAAAAAGTACACATCTTATAATGCTCCTCTAGTTACCCATATATAACATGACCTCCATAGTAACAATGTACAACATTTCTTCTTGTTAGCCTGAAATCCTGAGGCTGAATGTTCTGAAATCCGGTTGTATTAATTGCGACTTTATGATATGCTCCTTCAACTTTATTTGAGGTATGAAGGCATTATGCTCCAAGTGCAAGATGGGGATTTGCTTTATTAAACTTAATCTAAAACAAGCCCTGATCAATGTGAAATGACTTACATAGTTTTATAATAATCATAGCCCAAATGAGAATAGGATATTCATTAGACACCTAATTGTTTTTAACAACAGGGTAACCAAAACAGTGAGAGGTCATCCTTTAATACTACAGCTTATTTAGTTTTTTTTTCCTAATCAACATATCACTCCCAGCATCACAATTCTGACCTAAAAAATTTGTAGAGTCGAATGACCTAGTACGTATCTCTATTCCCTTTGTCCTCAAAGCTTTTTTTTTTTTTGCCCCCTACAGTCATCGAGTAGCTAGCTATTGCAGCTAGGATGTGCTTATAATAGCGCCAGCGCCGCGGTGTTGCCGGCCGGCATCATATGCATTCGCCGGCGCATTAGTTTGGAGTGAGGAAACTAGGCCCTTTTTAGCCAATAAGAGCGGTCACCGAACGCATTTCTGGTTAAAACAATTCATAATGAACTATTTCGCTTAGAAAAAGACCGAATTATATCGGGACGTGTGGCAACGGGACGGACGACCGTTGCCGACAGCCTGCGCGCCTGAAAGACGTCGCACCGAGAAAGCTATTTTGCAAGGAAACGTTTTGCAAATATACGAAATGTGCAGAAGAGCGGAATCAACGCAATCATGGTGTGCAGTTGTCACTGGAAAATTCGCCCCGCCCGGCCGGCCTACGAACAGGTCACACTGCGTTGACGAACCTCGATTGTTTTTGTCGCCGAAATGTCTCACACAGATCTAGATAAAGGAAAAGCAATTAAACTGTGATTTCCCCGGCAATTCGTGTGGTGTGACAAGCTGGTTCGGAAACCTCTTCGCGGCTCGAAGCGTGCATATGTTATTTGACATCGCCGCCGTTTCCACGGTGTCCGCACTGCATGCAAGCTAGGCCTCGTGCCTCTCCGCCGACGGCCATCGGCTGGGCGGCTGCCGTTTGCTTGCAACACCGCCGGCCATGCCGCCGTGTCGCGCCCGGGCGCTCTGAAAAGCATGGGGAATCCAGGGACAGTCTAGGGAAAACACGTGCGCCCTACATCCGGACATGACATCATAAAATATCACGTGACCCATGACGTTGTTTGTGACGTCATATATGACGTCACAAATTTTGGGCCAATCAGCGTTTCCAGCCGAGCTACCCCTAAACGCTTGTAAATCGTCTGGCTATGAGCGCGTAACCTCGGCGCCAGTGAGACGCCATCGCACCTGGCACCGGCCGGCCGAAGGCTGGTTCGTCACGCGGCGGCAATTATCAGGGGTCCCGCCAACACGTCGACGACCGGAACAAATGGGGGGAACGACCAAGTTCCGGTTCCTTCAAGTGGCTAAGTGGCCTCGCTGAATGCAGCCCGGCGACGTCGGGACCGATGAGTCAGTCCAGGTGCAAACACGCACGGAGACAACGGCTGACGCCATCTACGCCGTCTAGACGACCACCTCTTCACCCTCAAGCCAGAACCAGACAGAGGGGCGTGTCAACAAGTGCGAACAGTGTTGGTGCGTGTGTGTGAGAATGCGGGAGAGTGAGGTGACAGAGGCACTCCCTCATAAACTGGCCCGCCTTTCATCTAGGGAACATAGGGATTCAACCCTATAAAAACGGACGAAAGTGTGTGTTGTGGGTCGTAAAACGGAGACTGTTCATCTAGTCAGTCTCCCACTAAAAATGCTATTATGTAAATAGTGTATATAAAGTTTCCCATGTCACTACAAAGTCCTGTTTCCAGCCGCCTCGTCCTTGTGCCTGCTCCGACAACCAAGCGGGCCTACAACACGCAACCAAGCGGGCCTACAACACGCAACCTGGGTCACGACAGCGCCTGTTTCGCTTTCTGAGCTGAAATCAAAGCTTCCAAAATCGTCTTCTGACTCTTCGCTACTGGCATGAAAATTACAGTGGATTTGCATAATTATTCAAATGCGAAGTAGGTGCGCTGCACTGCTTACCCCTGCTATACTTTTTTATGCAGTTTACAGTTTGTTATGCTTCGTTTTGCAAAACGCTCTCACGCATGTATATTTCCGCTCTGCAAAAGCACTGTTCGGGTGCAGCGTCCGCAACGGTTAATGCCCCTGCTCCCTCACTGGCTGCAACTGAGGCCGTTCCGCGTCCTCTAGCTAAAACGCCTCAAACACCTGTAAAATTGTGAATTGTAAATTTTTTATAGGAAATGAATAATAAAAATAATAATTGGTTTACAAGAAAGGAAAGGCGCAGTATCTGACACACATTTTCTGTGGACACCTGGGTCCGTATTTCGAGTTTGCGTCGTTATCTAAAGTGTCGCTATCTCCCTGATTTCGAGTCACTTGATTCGTAGAAACGTCAAAACCGGAAGTAGCAATGGCATCCGGTTCCAGCGTTTCCGCCAATCAGATGACCCAAGGTCATGAAGATGGCCCACTTTCGATAACAATGCAAACTTGGAATACGGACCCTGAATCGTGCCGTAAGGGAAGAGAGGGAGATGGGAGTGAAAGCGGAAAGAGAGGAAGGGATGTCCTTGTGGAGGGCTCCGGAGTAATTTCGACCACCTAGGGATCTTTAACGTGTTCTGATATCGCACAGCACACGGACGCCTCTCCGTTTCGCCTCCATCGAAACGCAGCCTCCGGCGGTCGGTATCGAACCCAGGTACTCTGGTACAGTAGTCGGGTGTCTTAACCACTACTCCACCGCAGCGGGTCTCCGCTGGGAAGTGTGACAGATGTTGAGCCTTTCCTTTCCTATTAACGAATTTACAATTTTACACGCGCTTCACGCATTTTAGCTGACAAGGAGGCGTAGCCGCCACAGGTGCAACCAGTGAGAGAGCAGGGGCATGCCACAGTTGCGGACGCCGCGGCCACCACCAGGTAGTGTTGCAGTTGCATGTCGCTTGCGCGCCCTCAACTTCGTCGCCACCTTCTTTCTCTAGGCTTTAAGTTCACACGGAGAGGAGCTTCGGCTGCGGGCTCTTCACCTTCTCACTGCTAAGCCGCATGACGCACATCGCCACCTTCCCTTCCTACACTTCAAGTTCGAGCAGAGTGAGCAGCTTCGGCAGACATCGGCGAAATCCGTAATTGCGGCTAGTAGTGCTATATGCTAAAGAAAAAGAAAAAAAAAAACGAATCCGGAGCCGAAGCGGCTGAACGTCGCGACTGTCGCCGGTTGGTTCGTGCGACCTTATGCTCGCTGCCCAACCAACACTGAGCTGCGGTTCAAAATCTCTTATTGTCGCCGCCTGCTGAGATAAAAAAAAAAAAAAGAAGCCAAATAGGCCGACATCGCAATTTAAGGTGTCAGAATACACCTCCATTTGGCGATACGCCTTCCAGCGCGCCGAAAATTTCAGCTTTGCTGCGCGTTCAAAATCATGCATTTTTTGCACTGTGGGGCGGTCCGGAAAGGTGAATGACTGCTATTATAGTTTCGTTTCCTTTTATTTGAACGACTTTCATTTTACCCGACAGAATAAAAGTCGCTTAAGTTTCGGTTACTTTCAAAGGGGGGGAGAGAAGGGGGATCGAGTCTATATCTAGCAACAGGCCAATATCAATTCTTCCAGTTTTTTTTTTAAGAGCATTGAAAAACTAATTCATGATAGATGATCAGCAGTTTTTTAAACAAACATAATATCATTACACCTAATTCGGATTTACAAAGAATCGCGACAGAAAGTGCGCTACTCCTCCAAAAAGAATTACTTTTGGAAGCTTTTGAGCGCAAAGAGTATATTCTTGCAATATTCATTGATTTTTCAAAGGCGTTTGATCGCAATAATCACTTAACTCTTACTGAAAAACTAGAATATTATGGCTTCTGCGGTAGCTTCTTGGTTCATTTAAAGAGCTACTTGCATAATCGCCGTCAACAAGGCCAAATTGATGACTTTAAATTAGAGCTGAAAACGGTCCGTGCGGTGTTCGGCAAGGAAGCATTCTGGAACCCTTATTATTTAACATACACATTAACGACATAGTTAACATTGACACATCTGCCCACCTCATAATTTACGCTGATGACAGTAGTTTGCTTTTCCCCGGCCCGTCCTTACCTGGTCTCCAAGTCAAAGCTAATAGGGTGCTCGATTTGATAAACTGGAGTATTTCAAATTCATTGATTTTAAACACATCCAAGACCAAAGTCGTACTATTTCGCCCCCGTAACAAGATCGCGGATACAAATATGAGTCTTTTTATTGGTTCCTCTAATACAGAGATAACACTACAGGTCAAAAGCCTGGGTGTTATTTTCCACGAGAATATGTATTGAAATCCGCACATCAGCCACATTTCTGCGAAACTCGCTCGCACAATTGGCTTGATGTCGCGGCTGCGGTTTCTCTTACCCCAGAATATCAAACTGTTACTTTATAATTCATGTTTTTTTTTTTTTTTTTGTTTTTCACTTTGAGCCACTGTTTCCTGATTTGGGGCACTACTACGTAAACTGACATTACCATTCTTTCTAGGTTACGAAAAAAAGCAATACAAATCATCACTAATGCTAAACTTGGCGCCCACACAAAACCAATATTTGATCAATTAAATATTCAACCTGTTACCGCCTTGCACTATTCCATTCTTACCGCACGCTACCGTTCTGGCATAGCGAAAAATGACACATACCTTAGAGACCTAGCCTCGTTAACACTGTGAACAAAAATATGCAACACACGTAGCTCTGACCCCTGGATAGTACCTCGCACCCGAACAAATTACGGACGACAAATGTTAAAATACTGCTTACCAACCAATCTTAACTCAGAATATGCCTCCTTATTGTGACAGCAGATTGTGAAGGTTACCGATGTTTTCTTTTTCCTGTTTTCCCATTCACGTGAATTTTCTCAATGTTTTGTAACCTTGACTGTACTACTATGATCATCGTGGCTGCTTCTGCCAAATGTTTCTCTGCAGGGTGTAGGTCTCGTCAAGCCTCCAGAAGGCTTTTTTGCTTACACCTGCAGCATTGTGTATGCGATGCTGAAATAAACTTCTGATTCGGACTATAGGGTGATAATTACCCAGTAAAACTTTCGTCGACGAGGCGTACGTTATTGTGCCGTAGCAGTCTTGAGTGTGAAACTGAAAAGGACGTTACTCTAAGCAAAAAATGTCGAATTAGTGCCTGGCGAGTGAAATATATATTTGTTTTCGGTACTTTTTTTTTTTTTCTTTTGTCGATCACTAGTCGTCATCGCGATCGCTGCTTGCGGCTTCAAGCATCGGATTACATAAAAACGAGCGCTGCACTTATCAAAAAATTCTCGGTAAAAATTTTCTATGGTGTGTCTACCAAAACCGTTATGGAATCGAACTTTTTAGACATCAATCTTCCCATTGCGCCTAAAAAATTTGAGACCTAAATTCCAGTGTTCTGCCTCTTTAAGGTATCTCTTAAGAGGTGAAGGCGAAAGCCTACACTGCTTTCTCTTGTCATCGCCTCTTATCTTTGCCTGTTCGATTTACCTATTCCTGTTCCTTCTTATGTTCGCTCTTTCTCTTTACCAATTTCTGTTTCGACGTCCTGATCGGGGAAATTATTGTGGTGGGCTAGACTTACAACGACTGTTCGTTGTTATTTTATGCACTTCATGATTTTTAAGGATTTGTTTGGTGACGTCATTCTTATCGCCTATTGGTAATCATACCGAATAATTACGGTAATCCAAGCATATACGAGTCATTACAGTCATTAGTACTCATGTTAGTCATTATTAATTCTTACTAGGTACGTTTAGTCATTTCTAATCAATTGTAGTCGTTAGACATATTGGTCATTACAAGTCATTAGTCATTTTGGTCATTACTATTTTGCTAAGCATTTTAGTAATTTCTAAAAAATTGTAGTTGTTACAAGTCGTCCTTAGACATATAAGTCAGTAGTAGCATTTTTAGCAATTTTTAATCAATTGTAGTCGTTACAAGTTGTCGTTAGACATATTGGTCATTACAAGTTATTATATTCACTGAAAGTCATTAGTAGCCATTACAAGTCATTAGTAAGCCATTTAGTCATTACTTAGCATTTTAGTAATTGTCTAATCAATTGTAGTTACAAGTTGTTAGATTTATTAGTCACTACCAGTCATTAGTAGGTCATTTTAGTCATTACTGATCATTACTAAGCATTTTAGTCATTTGTAATCAGTTGTAATCGTTCACAAGTCGTCGTTAACATATGGGTATTTACAAGTCATTAGTAGTCATTATTGGTCATTACAACATCTACCAATCTCTATTACAACCTCTATTAATCACTACCTATCATTATCAATCATTTTTCCTTCTTTGATCTGTCTTCACACGGCGGGCATTTCCTGATGACGCGTCCGGCGGTCACTTTTCGCCGAAGCAACACGAGCCTAGAAAAGATTTCGTCGTATCTGGTCAGAGCAATATGATTTGAGTGACGACCTGTGCAAACAATGAAGATTCTGTTTACTCCGGTTTACCCCCATCCATGGTCATGAGCCTTCCTATTCAATAAAGGATGTTCATTCAATAATAATATTCAATCAATCAATCAATCAATCAATCAATCAATCTTTATTTAATGTGCGCAGGAACAACCATGTGGTCTTTGTGCTGCAGCACAAATAAAAAAAAAGAAACAAAAATGAAAAAGCATAAACATGTTTACACACACAGAGAGAACACACACACAAAAAAAAAATAAATAATACATGAAATGAAACTGAGACGAAAAGTATCACGGAAAGTAAGCAAACAATGAGTAGCATCACTTATATACACAGTGAGAGAATTTTTGAGCACACCAGGAAAGAAAGAAAACAGAAAAGAACGGTAGATAGAAGAGAAAAAAAACCAACAACAACAAATAACTGACATTGATTATAGTAATATAGAAATATACATAAAATAAACAACCATTCCAATAATAATAATAATAATAATAATAATAATAATAATAATAATAATA
>JAJIZL010052862.1:0-19604 GCA_023969395.1 Amblyomma maculatum | reverse complement strand
AAGCAGCCGCGGCGTTCGACGCTGCCGCGAGCACTGAGCCGGTCACGGTGAGACGGTCTTCGATCTCTCGGCGCGTGCGAAGCAGTGCCGGTTGTAGTAAAAGCCACCAGCAATGTGAAAAACACCGCGCCTTGGCGATAGAAGTGTCCGCGTGCGCTGATATTGCCTAAGGCGTCAGCGTTCCGTCAGGTGCGTCGAAAAGCGCGCAGCAGCGGGGGATCGAAACAATACTCACTCGAGACGAGGCGATCCTAGAGCGTAAAGCTGCATCATGTGATCAAACTGACCCCGTCGAGATAAATGCTACGAATGAGGGCGGAACACCAGCAGTGATCGCAAATGGCCAGCAAGGAGCCATTGCTGACACTAGGATGGAGACCGCGCATTTTGAGACCGCAGGGATGAAACGCTCACTGCTGCAAATGCAATCTCGATCACGATAGAAAATGACCAGGTCAGAGCCGCTAAAGGCGCCGGGTCAATCACCTCATGCAACTGCGAACTTGAGACGCTCCTCAAGATGACAAGTGCCTCATGTGAAAATGAGCGCGTACGTACAAACCCAGACGATGCAGCTCACCTGCCAATAACTCCATGGATGGTCAGAGCGGAGAGAGAGCCGGAGTTACGCTCTAAGGCGAGGACGATCTCTTTCGCCTGTGCACGGGATTGTGTGCGTAGAGGTGTGCACGGGCCGAAATTTTGAGCCCGAGCCCGAAACCCGATCCGGCCCTTCCCTGAGCTCAGACCTAAGGCCTGGGCCCGGAGCAGCCCGATCTGACCTGACCTGCTATAATTGTGTTGAAGCGACGGTGCACAAAGAAATACTATCAGGATTAATTTATTAAAGATCTTGAAATGTTGACTTCTCGCGTTTAAGATGAGAAATTTGCAGAATATATAAAAGCACATCACATACATCGAATTATCGCTGTAAAGTTAAGAAAAAAAACAACAAGTTATGCTTTGGTGTGAAGCTTGCGCCATTTGCAGCGCTCCATGGCTAATCCGGCACTGCTGAAGTTGCTTTTGCTGCTCTAACTTGAGGCTGGAATGGCCTTCTTTAGCAGGAAGAGCAAATTCTTGGCTCTGGGTCAAGGGTTGGATTCTGTGGCCAAGTACTGTGCCAGGTGAGCTGGTCTTGTTCACCGTGCGCAATTCCCGGCGCCTCCCCAGCATTGCCTGCGCGGAGAAACGAGGAAACTAGGGGACCGCAGATGCTTTGTCCTGCTAGGAGCACGAGAGAGACAAGCGCGAGAGGTGACCGGCTGAAGTTGCATGTAGTGTGTCTGGTCCGTGAAGTGAGTCGGGTTCAAGGGGCGAGCTTCACCGCAGCGGGCTCAGGAGGCGACGATGCATCGAGGCGGAAGACAGCCAGGGAGGAGAGGCAAAAAGGAACGTTTATATACACTTTCTACATAGTGAAGAAGGTACAAGTCATGAGAGGAAAACGGAGCTATCTGTGCAAACAAAATCCGTCAGTTAAATATGGTTTGTTATCCCCAGTTCCCTAGCTGGGGACACAAAGTTCATCGATACTATCCAATCAGTGGGGGCAAGGGATCACTCGAGGTGCCGCCCACTGCCGAGGGTGAACCTCCTTGCATAACTTCCGGTGGCGAGGGCAACTTCTTCGATGTCCATGACGATTTTGTGCGGGCGATGGAGTTTCGGTACCAGGACAAAATAGTCCGAGAAATCGCCGTTTGGCGGTGGTCATTTACCCCGCAAAATTCCAAGGTCACCCGCTTGCCTCGCTCGCCGGCGTCCGCTAGGTACGCCTCCATTTTCAGCTGCCGGAGTCTGCGCATACCTCGGCCGGAACTCCGGTCACAACTCCCGACCCAGACAAATATGCCTTGGCCCGGCCGCGCCTCGAACGGAGTAGAACCCCTTTGTTTTCACGTCCCGGCTCGGCCTGTCTGTGTCCCTCGCGGGCAAAGGAATCGCCCAGAATGCTAATGAAGCGGACATTACCATAGGACAGAAAATCAAATGCTATTTTCATGTTTTCTTGGAAATAGCCAGGAATAATTTTACACTCGGCATGCACTGCGACTGACTCAGCGGCGCGTCATGTGCGTAGCAGCACAAAAACACTCTGGTGGCGCACACGAAGGAAGCAGACCGAAGGCCAATCAGCCCATTCGGGGAATATATGTAGTCGTGAGTAAAGCAGCGGGCAAAGGTACACCAGCCCGCAACCAGCGATAATGCAAATGAAATCATGTCAACGTGAATTTTTCCTGTTACAAGCAATAGTGGACGGAAACACTACCACATACGTGATGCCGAAACTACAGAATTTTTTTTTAGATACGTAAGCCATTAACAAAAAAAAAATTGTTTGGATTTCTTCGATGCACCCGACGAAAAGTGCACTTCTTTCTTCCGACGTACATTTAACCACAACCTCAAAACAGACTATCCGGATCAGACTCAATTCGTATAGGGGGTATTCACTGACGCGCTGTGCGCGGTGCATTGTGGGTAATTGAGGCGCAGTCGGCCATGTTTGTGTCCACGGAACGAACAGAGCGAACGTACGTATCAAGTGCTGTCGTGCGGTTCTACAAGCAGTGGCATTCGCAGCTATATGTTGTTTATTGAGCTATCTTAGACTGTAATAGACGCATGTACAGTGTAAACAACGGAAGCTGAACAGCTGCGTGAACGACCTCGGCATTTTAAGCTTCCGGAAGTACACACGAACAACTCCACCCGAACGAGATACCTCACCGAGATGCGACGTCACGTATGGCTGGCACGGCACAACCGCACAAGTATCATGGAATATGAGAAATGTATGTCAAAATGGGCTGGACTGGAATCTTCCGGATGTGCCCTAGTAGCCAGCTCTTGTCACTATCTGTGCACGACTGTTCTTCACGCACTCGGAAGACACATTCCCGGTAAAAGAGCAGCGCGGTATCGCTTCCAGGCATGCGCATGC
Source organism: Amblyomma maculatum (assembly GCA_023969395.1). NCBI lineage: Eukaryota > Metazoa > Arthropoda > Arachnida > Ixodida > Ixodidae > Amblyomma > Amblyomma maculatum. The sequence continues at coordinate 16,651 of JAJIZL010052862.1, read as the reverse complement.
ATGTAGCGCGCCGCCAACACCTCTTCGTCGTGTTTTGCTGCAATAACATCCTTCAAAGAGGGCTCGCCAAACACTGTGTTTGCCGCACTTGCCTCATTCGATCCGAAGTCGGATGTTCGTATCGTCTGTGTCGGCTGCTAATCAAAGCAGACCGCATGCAGATTCGGCGAAGGAACATAGGCGGGCAGAGTTGTTTTGCAGAATGTTTGAAAAACTTTATAAACTTATTTATCACTAATAACAAATCAAGTTTAGCTTGGCCAAAACTGCGCTGTATTTCAAGAGTTTTGTTGCAAAAAGTTATTTCGAGCCCGCAAGGCAACGAGGTGGCGCCACCGGTGTCATCGCTGTGGCCTGTGGCAGCGGTTTCTTTTGCTTCCTTACCGCCACAGACGATCCAAACATCCGACTTCTTCTGATCGATTGAGGCAAGTACACCAAACAAGTTTTGTATAAAAGATACTGACTACCAAACGCCATTTCTATGCAGAATATCAGCTACAAAAACTCAGCGGTTTAGTTGGTATAAACGTTGGACGGCACGCACATAATTGCACAAAGAGCGAGTTCGTTTGCTTCAACCGCGGCTCTTAACCCAGCCGCTTGTAACGTAGTTGCGTTCTTCGAGTAGTCAGTAGGCTTGCGAATGGTTTCTTTTGACGAAGCTCGTCCGTAGGACAAGGAATTCATGAATGTCGCACATATTTATGCGTGCGCACAGGCCGACGCTTCCCGTGCAGTTGCGCACATCTACTGCACACGGGTCGGTACCAAACGTTTTGTTTCGTACAGGTCTCTCTCCGCATCGCGCACACTTTTCCGATAAATCGAACTGTCACTCATGATACCGATTGAGTTTTCATAACACTGGTGCTGGCATGAGGCAGAGTGACAAAGCAAACGGACGCGCACGAACAGCTAAGCTAACCGCCGCCCTGTACTAGTACTAGTCAGAACAGGACGCAAAGATGGCGTCGGCTGCACACTGACGTCAGCTGTGACGTCATGTAAATACCCCCTATACCGAAAAAAAAAAGTTTTCTTTCAGCTGTCGAAGGAATATCGATCGTCGGCTCATGAAACACCACCGTTGAGGGCACACTCAAAGGTAGCATTCCTACGTAAACTTAGGGGCTTGAAATCATTTACTTAATTGTAATTTTAATTTCTTTTTCGCTGTCTATTTTTTTATGAAGTGATCAAGTTGTATGCATGTGGTCACGTGGTAGGCACGGAGTCTCAACGCTGTGATGCAAACACCTGTTGTGACGTCAAGGGTCGATTGAGGCATCAGCCAAAACTCGCTGCTGAATGTGCGCAGTAATTCCTACGCTCCAAAAGGCACCTCTGATGCGAATGATCCTCTCTATAGGGGGTATTCACTGACGAGCTGTGCGCTGTGCATTGTGGGTAATTGAGCCGCAGTCGGCCATTTCTGTGTCCACGGAACGAACAGGGCGAACGTACGTATCAAGTGCTGTGGTGCGGTTCTACAAGCAGTGGCATCCGCAGCTATATGTTGTTTATTGAGCTATCGTAGACTGTAATAGACGCATGTACAGTGTAAACAACGGAAGCTGAAGAGCTGCGTGAACGACCTCTGCATTTTAAGGTTCCGGAAGTACACACGAACAACTCCACCCGAACCGAGATGCGATGCCACGTATGACTGGCACGGCTCAACCACACAAGTATCATGGAATGTGAGAAATGTATGTCAAAATGGGCTGGACTGGAATCTTCCGAATGTGCCCTAGCAGCCAGCTCTTGTCACTATCTGTGCACGACTGTTCTTCACGCACTGGGAAGACACATTCCCGGTAAAAGAGCAGCGCGGCAATGTATCGCTTGCAGTCATGCGCATGCATTCAGCGCGCCGCCAACACCTCCTCGTCGTGTTTTGTTGCAATAAAATCCTTCAAAGAGGACTCGCTAAACTTTGTGTTGCCGTACTTGCCTCATTTGATCAGAAGTCGGATGTTCGCATCGTCTGTGTCGGCTGCTAATCAAAGCAGACCGCATGCAGATTCGGCGAAGGAACGTAGGCGGGCAGAGTTGTTTTGCAGAAGGTTTGAAGAACTTTATAAACAAATTTATCTCTAATAACAAATCAAGTTTAGCTTGGCCAAAACTGCGCTTTATTTAAAGAGTTTTGTTGCAAAAAGTTATTTCGAGCCCGCAAGGCAACGAGGTGGCGCTACCGGTGTCATCGCTGTGGCCTGTGGCAGCGGTTTCTTTTGCTTCCTTACTGCCACAGACGATGCAAACATCCGACTTCTTCTGATCGATTGAGGCAAGTACACCAAACAAGTTTAGTATAAAAGATACTGGCCACTAAACGCCATTTATATGCAGAATATCAGCTACAATAACTCAGCGGTTTAGTTGGTATAAACGTTGGACGGCACGCACGTAATTGCGCAAAGAGCGAGTTCGTCTGCTTCAACCGCGGCTCTTAACCCAGCCGCTTGTAACGTAGTTGCATTCTTCGAGTGGTCAGTAGGCTTGCGGTCGGTTTCTTGTGACGAAGCTCGTCTGTAGGACAAGGAATTCATGAATGTCGCACATATTTATGCGTGGGCACAGGCCGACGCTTACCGTTCTGTTACGCATATCGACTGCACACGGGTTGGTACCAAAGTTTTGTTTCGTACAGGTCTCTGTCCGCATCGCGCCCACTTTGCAGATAAATCGAACTGTCACTCATGATACCGATTGAGTTTTCATAACAACGGTGCTGGCATGAGGCAGAGTGACAGAGCAAACGGATGCGCACGAACAGCTAAGCTAACCGCCTCCCCGTACTATAGTACTAGTCAAAACAGGACGCAAAGATGGCGTCGGCTGCATACTGACGTCAGCTGTGACGTCATGTGAATACCCCCTATACTGAGTAAGCTAACACAGAGACAGCTGATTCTGAACGAGTGACACACTCGAGGATGGCCATCAATCAGTGCGAATCGACGCAGTGAAGCGCAGAGCTAAAAGCCTCACGGCCGGGCCTCAAGGGCAGACCGTGCAGAGCCGTTGGAATCCAGAGCGCAGGCTGCCAGGTCACATGATCGCATCCACCAAAGCTCCAATCCATGTGTGTAATTCCTGCCTGCATTCAAAGCATCATACTGCATGCAGCCAACGTTACTATATAATCATCATCATCATAATAATCAGCCTGACTATACCCAGTGCAGGGCGAGGACCTCTCCCATATTTATCCTATTAACCCGGTCCTGAATCCACTTGACCCCTGCGAACTTCTTAACTTCATCCACCCACCTAACTTTCTGCCGCCCCCTGCTACGCTTTCCTTCCCTCATTGAATCCAGTTTGCTACCCTAAGCGACCATCGGTTATCCTCTTTTCGCACTACATGTCCTGCCCATGCCCATTTATTTTTCTTGATTTCCACTAGAATGTCAGTAACTTGAGTTATTTCTCTGACTCACTCTGCACGTTTCCTATCTCTTAATGCTACCCCTATCAGTTTTGCTCCATATAGCCATCTGCGTTGTCCTCAACTTGAGTAGAACCCTCTTTGTTAGCCTCCACGTTTCAGCCCGATAGGTGATACGGTTTGGTTTGGTTTGTGGGGTTTAACGTCCCAAAGCGACTTACGCTATATGAGACGCCGTACTGGAGGACTCCGGAAATTTAGACCACCTGGGGTTCTTTAACGTGCACTGACATCGCACAGCACACGGGCGCCTTGCTTTTCGCCTCCATCGTAAAGCAGCCGCCGCTGCCGGGATTCGATCTCGCGTCCTCGGGAACAGTAGTCGAGCGCCGTAACCACTGCGCCACCCGAGAGGGGGGACGATAGGTGAGTACAGGTAAGATTCAACTGTTGTATACTTTCCTTTTGAGCGATAACGGTAAGCTGCTAGTCATAATCTGCGAGTGCTTGCCAAATGCGCTCCATCCCAATCTTATTCTCCTTTTTATTTCCCTTTCATGGTGCAGATCTGCGGTTACTACCTGTCCTAAGTAGACATATGCGCCTACCACTACCAGTGATTCGCTACCTAACGTAATCTGCTGTTCCTGTACTGTATACGTACGTACGTTACTGTATATCGGGGTGCAACTTAAGAAGAAAAAAAGACAGCAGTGGGCAACAAATGATGGATAGGAAACGAAATGCTTGGCTATATAAAAGAAGCAAAATGACTCAAAATTCTTTAATAACTCTTTCGACGGGAAGCTCCTTGTTTTTACAACGACAAGTCATACTATGCTTAGAGAAAAGAAAGAAAGACTCTTGGGAATAGTTTGGCTATAGCTTTTTATTTTACTTCAATCGGTCGATAGCCTATGACGTGACTGAAACACCTTAGAATATGTATCACTGGCCCAGATGAAGCAATAAATTTGCCCCGCAAGGCCGAAAGTTCCGGCCACCGAGGGGATCGGTTTAAACTGTTTTCCCTCGCCAGACGGGAAGAGATACATCGCGAGATGCCTCGCGTGTTGTCGGGCTTGCACGCTCACTCTGCGCTGGTTTCAGGGCCCCATGTTGGCCGTGGCTCCATGCCATCATTTCCCTTTAAACGTTGAGAATTGCGGTGGACGCTGCCAAACTTACACCGGCCGCATTTAACTTCGAAAATGCGATTGGCCTGGACGCCATGCCGCAATAATTTTTCGCCAGATTCTAGAATGTAGTACACCAGTTACAAAAAAGCGCCCCATCGGCGGGAGGCAAAGCGACGCCAATCGCAACACGTACGTCAGCAGTGGCTTTGACATCACTCCGTAGGGCACCAATGATGTGGTATCTCTCTCCTGTGAGGGATGGAGCAGCGAGCAGTGGTGAGTACTGTGCAGGACAGCTAGGCAGGTTGCCAGGCAAATACGCCGCACAGTGACACGTTGAGTTTGACTTCGCTTCGCAGCGCTTTTCGCAAAGGGCGCACATTGGCCGCAGTTTGTTGAGCCATGGCGCCGGGAAGGCCACATGCACTAAATTTAAGAAATATTATACTCACAACCAGCTTATATTTCCAATTGTATTCGAGTGCCAAAGTGTTACAGTTAAAAAGTAAACAGCTTAGGCAAGCAGCAAACTTGTCAGCACGATTCGTACAACTATTTTCTGATGTCAACCATGCCCCGTTTGGTGGTCAGGTTTCATATTAAATTTAAAATAGTCGTAATTTTTCCAGTGGAGTCGTGTGAAAACTGACGCAGCAGTTCCCAGGAAATTTGTGCCGGTGGTCACCAAATTTCACACTCAGTCATGGCTAAAAAAATAAATCTTGATATCACGCAGCATTGCGCTTATGTTATCTGCCTCGTATACTGCTGGATTTTCTGCAGCTTTTTATTGCATTTGTATTTGACTTCTTTTTGCGCCAATTTCAGTGCATGACAAGTGTGCGTGGAAATTGAGATTTATTTCTTGACTCAGCACGCGGATCTTGTGACACTTCTCAGTTTCAGAGCACTGTTGATTTCATGTATGAATTCGTTTCTTTGCTCGCGTGTATAATTTTTCAGCTGTTATACTTTGGTCTCTTTTAACAAGTTTACCCTTGGTTTATCCTGTACCGGTTATCAGGACGCGGTGCGCAATGACCTGCATTGATTCTCCATATGTATGCACTTCTTCTCAGGGATGTCAAGCGTGTGATTTACCTGCTTCTATCCCGAAACGTTCGTTATGTGGAGTACTTATCCAGTTAACTAGTATATTACAGCTATAGATACCCTTGTTAGTGACGTTCATATATGCATGGCGTCCTCTTTTCGCAACGTGCATTCTCGCCCTAGGTTGCCATACTTTTGTTTGGCAGGGGAAAAATACAGATAATCTAGAGTAAATAAATCAAAATTATCGCATGCCTGCACACATATATAGCCACCATGTAACAGCGGAAGGTATTCAGAGCCCCTGACTCCTTCCCCTAGTTCAGGCCGGCAGCGAAAACTCGCTATAGTACTAAATGCGTCATTATATTCATTTTCATCTCCACACAGCAGTTGCGACCATCTACGACGAAAGGTGCAGAGTGAAAGAGTCACCAATACAGGATTCATACAGGTAATCTACGTGGACGGACATAAAAGTGCTAAGCGTGTAAGACCGAGATGGAGCTTTTTGAACACTTTAAGAGCGACCGCCGAAGAAAGCGGCGCCAATGGAACCACCGGGAAGCCGTAAAGGAAGCGCAGAAGGTTACACTCTCTCACCCGCGCATCGCTACAGTGTACTAGAATGCATCGCGAATTCGTCACCCGCGTCGACACGGGCCCAACGAGTATCAGGCTCTCTGGCGAGGGATAGCAACGGAAGCTGCGCGAAGATGTTCCAGTACCAGTGGTGCAGTGGTTGGGGCGCTCGACTTCTGTTCCCAAGGGTTGCGGGATCGAATTCCTGCCATGGCCGCCGCTTTTCAACGCGGTCCGAAAGCAAGGCGGTGCAATGCCAGTGCACATTAAAGAACCCCAGGTGGTCGATATTTCTGGAGCCCTCCACTACGGCGTCTCTCATAACCTGTGTCGTTTTGGGACGTTAATCCAAACCAACACTTCAGTACCAGCGATACAGCCGCCAGAGTATATGCATTCCGCCGCCAGGGCCGGATCAACAAAAATGGGCGCCCTGGGCTACAGAGCATGTAACCCCCCCCCTCTCTCTCTTCTCTTCCTCACTGCTTCTAGACACTTGGAGGGCCAAGAGTGAGGAGCATAGCTTCGCAAGGACATGTGGTGTTATACTGGCGCCCATTGCCCCTCCCCCGTTAAGGAAATTTCGGTCATGGTTATTTCAAAGCGCACCAGTTAGGCACGTAAACGTTGCAACACTGCGGAGTCTAGTGTGGATTCTTGGGAGTCAACTTGAAAGGGATCCGGCTGACTGACTCACTGTGAGATACTCGAAAAAAGAACTCCGCGCGACTCAGCTTAATTGACTATACAGAAAAAGGGCACATACTGGTGTAACGTAAACCCACCTGTAGAGGGGATGGGGGATGCGTGCCAGGATGTGGGTCAGCGCTGTTCTGCAACACTGCGCAATCATGCTGACTGTCCTTGAAATTAGTGTTGTCGATAAACCCTGAAAAGTAAACCCCGGGGCGTTTTTTGATGAAGCTGCGAAGAGAGATGCCCCGAATTCGAGCTGTCCTTAAGAAAACAAAATCCCGGTTCCACGTGACGAAATCTTCTAGCAAGCTTTTTTCTAGTTCTGTTCACCTTATCACCATCGCGCAGGTTCGCTAAGCATGCAGTCTGTGTATTTCTAAATAAAATCGCTCCGACTTAGATTCATGAGATCAACTGGCTGCTTTATTTGGTCATTTTGATCTCAATTAAAACTCAGTTGGTGGCAACGGTTTTAAGGCGAAAACCTTTCTATACTCATGGAACCAGGGCTGGGCAAGATAATTGAAGAAAGTATCTTCGATACCGATACTCGATACCGTGGAAAATTGCATTTCCGATACAGATGGAAGATAAAGAATCGAAATCGATTTTCGATACAGATACTCGGTACTGCGTCGACGATACTTCGATACATCACAAAAACCCCAACGTAATAAAGATGGTAATATGATCAGCGACGTTAAGGGATTTTACCGTGCAATCTTTAGTGCATTCGTAGTATTCCAGAAAATGGCTGAAACGAATCCGAAGTTATTGAAGCTCCTCTGTCTGAGCTTCTCGTCCGGCAGCGCACACATCAGGAGTCTGAGCAATGTAAGCATTGAACACGGCCGGCTCCCATGTCTGTTATTCCTCTATTATTTTTGTAAAAGCACTGGAACCAATTCGCTTTCGGAAAATGTGCGCTAAACAATATGATCACATGCTGACACAGAAATATGAACCTCTGGAAACGTTATGTATACGGCTCTAATATGGCCACCTCACTGGACTTTATTGCCGATGTCACGTCGGGAGAGGAGCATTGGAACAGCGCAGACGCGTGATACCGATGACGTGCGCTTTACTGCACTCGTGTGTTTGAGCGATTGGCACCGGCATTTCGGGAGCGGCCTGCGTAGCCCCGAGGCTTAAAACAGCAAAACCACGGAAGTTGGGCGATGGCGCCGTGTGAGCTGCGACCGGTGCAGAGTTATCCGTATAGCAAGCGAGCTTTCGGGAGTGCACCCCTGCTCTGTGCTGTGTTCACACGAAGCTCCCGCTCTGGCGCCAACGCTCGTGTGAGTGCCTCACGCGCAGGCGTGTGATCGTCCGGTAATGGTGTTTTCTTGCCTTGGCCAAGATTAGTAAACTTCTTTCAGTCTTCCGGCAACCGCCTTTGCAGCCGGCGTATGAACGATTCGATGTGCCTGCAGGCGCTGATAGCGGAGAGGGTAGTGAAGGTTGTCGGGCTGCAGAGGCAGCTCACGATCCCCTCTCATTTCGCTAATCTTGTCACTAGTTCCAGGGACAAGAGTGAGAGGTAAGAGCGATTCCTACCAAACCAGCGCTTTCGAGCGTATAGTGCGCAAGGCAAGCGCAAAGACATCCCCGCCATGGCGGCGGCCTTGATGTGGAATCAAGATGCACAGGCCCCCGTGTCAGTGAACGCTAGCCCTCCACGGTGGCACGTGTTTCTTTCTTTCTCTCCTTCCTTCACCCCTTCCCTCAAGGCGCCGCTCTGGCGCCCACCCACAAGTGAGAGTTTTACTGCGCTATTTCATTTGAAGAAACAAACAAGCGAGCAACTGCTCTAGACACAACTGCCTTTTTTTTTTTTTTAGCAATATATAGTACGAACATTGGAATAAAGTGCTTTCTGACATTCACAAAAAGCAGGCGCAGCTTTCATGAACCCCTTTCTGAAGCGCAAATAAATAGCTTTTCTTTAATTTAATTTATTTCTTCGGTATGATACCACGCATTCAACATCAAACTGTCTTAGCAGACCTTTTATGCATCTCGCTTCCCATCATCTGCATATCGTCGTACGCAAATCGGTCGTGTCCAAAACGCCGATGCGAAACATTTTCCTGTCACTCAAACACACGAGTGCAGCAAAACACACGTCCTCGATATCACGCGTCTGCGCTGTTGGTGAAGCTGCCCAGGCGTACAAAAAATTAGAGGGTATCTTATAGATGTCTCTTAAGAGGAGAATGGCAAAAGAAACATCTATAAGATACTATAGATGCCTCTTGAGAAGAGAATGGCAAAAGCCTACCCTTCCTCTCCTATCATTTGCTTCTCATTGTTCGCCTCTTATCGGCGTTCGTTGCAGTACTACATGTAATTATAATTGGCTTACAGGAAAGGAAAGGCGCAGTATCTGTCCCACTTTCTCCAGCAAGTGAGTTTGGACGGTACACCATCGCTCCTGTCGCGACTCGCGTGGCACGCGTTCAAGTGCAGGATTGCAGATAGCAGGAACGCTAGACAAGAACACAACTCGCGGAATATGGCAGATCTCGCCCACAAATCTCGTGCACAGCTCTTGCGCACGGTATTTCGTTCCATGCAGTCATGGGCAGTATCGAAGATACTATCTTGATATACATTTATGTATCTGTATTGTGCTGAAAAGAAAAGCATAGGAGTATCGATGTCGAAAATACATTCTTAGTGTACTGCGTATTTTAACGATACTCGATACTAAAGAAAAGTAAGAAAACTGCAAATATTGAAGCAGCTATGAGACGGGCTCAGCCAGTAGTACAGAGTGGATCACACTAGTCTAGAGCGCTTGAGCGGAGCACATTAAGTGAAACTTTAACGCAGCTGATTTGTCAGAGTCCATACACTTGTGCTTGAGCGCTTCTTACGATATTGAGGTTGTGCTAGAGCGCAAGTGATATAATTAAACGACTGAACCTACCTCAGAGTTTCACTTTACTTCAACCACAGAGCACTGCTCGAACGCTCTAGTCAGTTGTGATCGACTCTGTACAAGCCCAGAGACAGCTCGGCTTCTAGTACTGTCTGAGTTCCCTTTTGCTCTGAGTTCCTTCCAAATGCTCCGTCCCCTCAGCATCAACCACATTTCTAGATTTCCTTTCTTTAAGACTAAAGGAGCCAATGCTACGCAGGTGCTCACGAGGTTCTTATGAGCACTGAGTGCGTACCACAAAGCCGCTAGGCCGTTAACGGACACATAGAAAGAAAGGAACAAAGCGGAAACGCAAGGAAGGCCAACACGCAGTAGGGACTCTAGCCGCTTTCCCACCGTCCCCCCAACCCCGTCCGTCTCTGCGGCATCTGATTCTCGTCAAGCAGATAGCTCAGTATACTGTTGAACGCAGTAAATTAGGCCCGACCCGATCTGCGTGTCGGCTCTGCTTGGCGGCAAGAACACGAGCTTCTAAGACCTCAGTTGGCCACGGCTTACCGCCGTTCTTGTGAATTGATTGATGCCATATTAGCCACTCTGTTAAAAAAAGAAGACGTATATTCTATCTACAACCAGCCGTAGTTCTCAAGCGACGCTATTGAAACTTGAATTACCTAACTACCATCAGTTCTTTGAGTCGACGCGACTATGATTCACTCTTACCCGCTGATAAAAGGCATCTTCATCCAATATAACACTGCGGCGTGCTAATGTGCGTATGTAGAAAGGCTTTTCATTTGCGTCGCTTATAGCAGCCCACATCAGGTTCTTTCCGGGCTAGTAAATCCTTCAGCCATTTTATTTTTGTTTTCTTTTCCTTCCAGCTTTGAACAGTTTGCACAGCTTCAAAAGTCCGCCATCACACTAATGACAAAATGACTGCTCAGTTGCGCAAACGCACGAGGCTGTACCTTTTAGCACAGGAAATACGCTGGGGCCACCGGTTAAGTAACGTGTCCTATGAAATGAAAAACAACAGAAAAAGTTTCAGATGTATTTGTATGTACAGCCAGGAGGTCGGTTCGAACAGCATTAGCTTAAATAAGTTTTTCACTGCTTGTGTAAGCGATCACTTCATTGCAACAATGGCTTCAATCCAATGTGAAGCTCTTACAAGGCCAGCTGCCCAGAGGAGCTTCACTAACTTCGGATTCGTTTCAGCCATTTTCTGGAATACTACGAATGCACTAAAGATTGCACGGTAAAATCCCTTAACGTCGCTGATCATATTACCATCTTTATTACGTTGGGGTTTTTGTGATGTATCGAAGTATCGTCGCCGCAGTACCGAGTATCTGTATCGAAAATCGATTTCGATTCTTTATCTTCTATCTGGATCGGAAATACAATTTTCCGCGGTATCGAGTATCGATATCGAAGATACTTTTTGAATTATCTTGCCCAGCCCTGGTTCCATGAGTATAGAAAGGTTTTCGCCTTAAAACCGTTGCCACCAACTGAGTTTTAATTGAGATCAAAATGACCAAATAAAGCAGCCAGTTGATCTCATGAATCTAAGTCGGAGCGATTTTATTTAGAAATACACAGACTGCATGCTTAGCGAACCTGCGCGATGATGATAAGGTGAACAGAACTAGACGAGAAAAGCTTGCTAGAAGATATCGTCACGTGGAACCGGGATCTTTTTTTTTCTTAAGGACAGCTAAAATTCGGGGCATCTCTCTTCACAGCTTCATCGAAAAATGCCCCGGGGTTTACTTTTCAGGGTTTATCGACAACACTAATTTCAAGGACAGTCAGCGTGATTGCGCAGTGTTGCAGAACAGCGCTGACCCACACCCTCGCACGCACCCCCCATCCCCTCTACAGGTGGGTTTACGTTACACCAGTACGTGTGTGCCCTTTTTCTGTTTAGTCAATTAAGCTGAGTCGCGCGGAGTTCTCCTTTTTCCGAATATCTCACAGTGAGTCAGTCAGCCGGATCCCTTTCAAGTTGACTCCCAAGAATCCACACTAGACTCCGCAGTGATGGACCGTTACCATGCCTAACGTACCACTTGTCCGGAATACCAAAGTGCACCAGCCAAGAAACGACGCTGCATGCAAACAGCCTACAACACCAGGGACAAACTTCAGTCGTCTGTGGCAGCGTGATGGAGGACAGCAAGAGCGTCGTGGAGCGTATAATGAGCGGCAGAAGCAAGTTCAATAAAGTCTTTACAAAAGTTAGCGCCATCTAGTGAAATAGAGAGAAACTGTGCGAGGCGGCCATGTTTTGTTCAGTCCGCCCGCGCCTCCCATCGAGTACGCTGTCAACGTGCGCCTGCGTGGAACCCGTGCTTGCACCGCAAGGTGCATTGGAATGATCATAAGCGATTGTTTCATTTTTTAACATCACAGCAGTCGCTGCTTGCACCAAGCTCTATTCGGAATGATGCCAGCATGTTGTTGCGTGCCCTTCTGCAGCCAGCGCACCGTCGTAGACGCGTACGGAAACAAGGTATACGCGTGTATGCAACCGCTCGTTTGCAATCCTAATCGGCTTTACAAGTGTCACTTGCATCATGTAGAGCATTACTTCACGTCCCTCTGACTGGGAGCTAGCTCACAGAACGTGCTATCACCTAAAACAGCAAGGTTGTTTTGCGTGCTATGGAGCCTTGTTAACTTGAAGGATAAGCTTATGCTTCGATGGAGGACACGGGAGAAGGGGCAATGCATGTATAACGAACGGTGTAGTTCAAATACGTTCTTTGAAACCTTCAGTACGTAGGTTGCATTTACCATTGTGTATTTGATTTAAGACAAAGGCATGATTACCGAAACTACTTTTCACAGTCGTACGAAATGGTATAGTGCATGCTTGGTGCAGAGAGCAATACGGCTGTCTATAGTGCGCCCGAGGTGCGTGTTTCACACTGCAAAAGCGGCTGCCAAACCCGCGGCGTCTAGTAAAGCAGGAAAAGATGACATCCCACTAGTGTGTTGTAATATGCTCACGTCCAGGTCGTTTCAAAAGATGTTCTCACGTGATAATGCATGCGAAGTCCGGTCCGCGTCCAGAGCGCGCAATTCAGGTTTGCATTCTGGGCCTTCATACCTGCCAGCGCGGCCGATAAAATAACGAAGCGTGCGCTTCACTTTTGTGTGTTTTGTCGAGTCACCCGATGGTTCGCGAATTGACAGCCACCTGAAATTCAGTTGATTTTGTAAATATGCCAATTTCTTGTTTATTCCCTCTGTCTGATAGCAGATATTTGAATCCTTAACCTCATATGGAAGCGCTGTCATGGGAAGCTTCGAGGAACTCGGAGGAAGAGGAACTAGGCTGAAACGAAAAGAAATTTGAAAAGTCAACTCACAATATTGCGAAGTGTCTGTGCTTGGTGCAACTGGCTGTGTTCATAAAGTTAGATTTATATTATAGAATCCTGTTATAAAAAAATTAGGGGGACACTTAAGCTCCGCCGTTAAGGGTATGACGCGATAGCGTCTCTTTCTCACACACACACACACACACACGATGCTTTCTTTCTTCATGTTCTAAATTTTTTGCTTTTATTTATTTTATATTTCTATCATGTGTTTCTTTATTTTTATTTTATTTAATGTTTTATATACCAATACTCAGGGTCAGCAACAATCGCCTTTCCATTCTGAGCAATTTGACACCTTTGAACACTTTCTTCAATTATTTCAATTAGTCAATTACACATTCTAAATTTTCTTCATTAGCATCACCAAGAACTGGTTTTTCATTCTGAGCATTTTGACACCTTTAAACCCTCAATTTCCATTTTTTTTCTTTTTCCGTTGCTTTATTTTATCAATTGATCAATTAATTACAAATATTTTATTATCTCATCATCGCCTATCGCAAATCAATCAATTTTCACTCACTGGAAGCAGAAATTACCATGACACTTTTTTTTGTTTTACGCAGCTCCCGATTATTTCCGAGACCCGTGCCAACTACTGCGTCGACGGCATAGGCAGGAAAGTGCTAAGCGCCATTCCAACTTACGTCAAATTACGCAAGATTCTTTCATCTCAAAATAAATTGCATCGTCACTCAATTAACCAACAAGTATCTACCAGTGGGATGAGCGACGGTGATGAACCAAGCAAACTCGTGATCGTCTCTCACAGCCATTCAAGTAAATAGCAAAGGCACACAGACAAAAAAAAAAAAGGTTCTGCACATTACAAAACTCTGGATACTGTACCTGGATAGGGATGACGCTGCGCGGATCGACGAGGGGCCCATGCACGACTCATAGAGCAGTTTGTAACTGCGCTCGGCAGCGCGGCCGGTGGGCCCCGCTACGCCTCGGCTGTCAAAATACGCTTCTTGGCGTCGCTAACAGACACCGCCAGGGTCAGAAGAGAGGTCCAAGTACAGCACACTAGGTTACAACGTGAAAAGCTTGGACAGAACGGTGGGCGCTGACGGACGGACACGAAGCGAACCAAAGCCATACCAAAGCGAACGGATGGAGCGATCAAAATATGGCTGCCAGCGCAGGATCAGCGTGCCGCTCATGGTTGCCAGACTTATTTTTGTAAACCCTCTATTACCGCGGCGAAAAACGAAAACCCAGCCATTTTCAAGCGTAAGCAACATAATCTGAAAGCAAATACCTCCATAATACAGCTCGTCATAGTGTTGTTATTACTTAGTGAGCTCTACCGGTCTATTATATCTCATTACGCCTTAAAAAGTGCTACATACAGTCTACCTCAGGGGTCTTTTCTGGCATCTTTATTGCTATTAATACATAGAAACACTATGGTTCATAAAGTTTCACGCAAAATCCGCTTGTACGCACAAGACAGCATCATGTGCAGCCCGACACTCAACAAATACAACATTTGCGCCATACAGTAAACGATCTAGACAGCTTCCACCAATTGACGCGTCCCGGGGAAATGGACGTTCAATTGAAATAAATGCAAATATACTCAATTGACTAGAAAACGTATATCAAGAAGCTCAACATACGGTTTAAATTCCAATCCTTTGGAAAAAGCTTCTGATTCTAAATTAATGGGCGTGCATACTAAAATATGACATTCCATGAAGAGCTCATGTCGAATATTTAACTAGCAAAGCATACAGGATATTGAATTTCTCGGCAAAAAATTTCACACAGCCTGAGATGTAAAAGAGCTGCTGTACCTCCCACTTATTAAACCAATTCTTAATAGTGTCAACACAGTGTAAGATCCACGTATGGTAACGTTATCAGACTCTTAGAACGCACACAGAACCGTGCAGCCGTTCTTTTTTTTTCTTTTTTTTTTTAATGGCTACAATTTTTGAACATAACGTTTCAGCAGTGATGGCATCTTTTGGCTGGGAATTCTATAGTACTGCCATTAGTAGGCGGATCTGCTCTGTTTTGATAAATCTGGGATTGATAAAGCTGTGTAGGCTGCTACTAGATCTACTAAGAAACTCCCAGCCAAACTTCTGAAACGCTTTGCTGGAAATTGTAGAACAAAGCGGTTTACGCGGTTTAGGCGTTCTAAGATATCTGATAATGTAGCCATACGTGAATCCCACACGGCGCTGACATATTCAACAATCGATGTAATATATGTGTGAGGCGCAGCAGATATTTTACATGTGAGGCTGTGTGAAATTTTCGGCAAGATATTCAATACCATGTGTGATTTGCTAGTTGCATATTCTATATGAGTTCTCCATGAAATGTACTCTCTAATATACACTCTAGGGTATTTAAATTCAGAAGATTTAAAAAAAAAAAACTGGAATTTAAACAGTATGCCGAGCTTCTTGGATTACGTTTTTTAGTCAGTGGAGCATATCTGCATTCATTTCAATTGAGCGTCCTTTTCTCCGTGATGCGTCATTGGTGATGCTTTCTAGATTGTATAGATCGGTAGAGCTCAGTAAATAACAATAGCACTCTGGTGAGTTGTATTATGAAGGCATTTGTTTTCAGCTTACGTTGCTTACGCTTGAAAATGGCGTGGCTTTTCATTGTGGTAATTGTCAGGAAAGAGAACTGTAGAAATGACGCGCTGGGACCACCGTTTAAGCGAGTCACGCAGGGCAGGCTGCGAGTAATAATGAAAAAATATATATATATGAAACAATGCTTCCCGCTGAAGATGTCTCTGGGCGCCGCGACAACAAATCCACGTGGGGAGCCAACATCCACTTGGATACCAAAGATAGGTCGGCATGCAGTCCTCAGTTCGCCTCTTCTGTGCGGCCCGACTGCCCACCACACCGCACTATAAAAGTTTGATTCTTCCTTTCTTCGCCATCATTTTTTCCGTTTCTTGCTAGGAAAGTATTACGGCCGTCGGACACTTTCTTACTGCATGAACCTCACAGGTCAAGAATAAGATACTAATATATTGAGAATACACCGTCTTGATGATGATGATGAGCGCCTCGCAGGTGTAAGTGCATGCTTTTTACTCACGCAGCGCAGGTTCGGGGTGGAGCATGCCCAAGGCACAGAGTCAGAATTCTCCACGCACTTACGCTCTCAATCAAGCGGACAATGTCCGCATGCTCCATGTTTTAATTTATCTGCGAGTTAGCAATCACAGCGACGGTCATTAAAGATAGCACAACAGTCGCTGCACTCGCTGCACATGGATGCAGCAAATGAGTCTTGCCGCCTAGCCCATTACCCGTTCTCAATCACACCCTCTTGGCACTTATTTCGACTTAGTGCTAACATTTACAAAACACTACGTAACCAGCACCTCAGGCCTTACAACGCTGCCAACATGTTGATAACATGAGATGATTATTCAAAATAGAACCGCGTGGATCGAAAACGAGAACTAAACATTCTAACTGTATATGCAAAGCCGAAGTCAAGCTTTGACAGT
>JAJIZL010052856.1:0-10888 GCA_023969395.1 Amblyomma maculatum | reverse complement strand
CGCACGCACGCACGCACGCACTCACACACGCACTCACACACACACACGCACTCGCACACACACACTCGTGTGCGCTTGTACCTTTTCGTAAAACTTGCAGAAGATTAGCATAGCGTGGTGAGGAGGCTGTTGGTGTGGACTTTTCGGAAGATGTGTGCTTGTTCAGTGACGGGTGGTGGTTGAAAGGAGGTGTTGGCGTTTTCCCTTCTGTACCATTCAGCTACCCGCACTGTTTGCATACTTCGGCGACTCCCTGCGAGCCTGTGGAGGCCTGGGCTGAAGGCTCTCAGTCGTCGCAGAAGTCGGGCACCACACTATGGCGCTGTAATGAGGGAGAGGGCGAGTGGGCGCCGGCGCCTTTGCGTCAGAACAACCTCCGACGCCACAGCCGCTAGCCCCGCGACCTTGGCCGCATCTCACCCAGAGGGTCATAAAACGGCCCACGGGCAGACGCGGGATCGCGCCTATCCCCATCACGTCGGTCGTTCAGGGTTTCTCTTTTTGGTTTCTTTTTCTTTGTGGATTGTCTTCCTTCCCTTTTACATATTTGTTTTCTTTTTCCTAAACTTTGACGTAATTTAGCTGTTGTTCAGCTTCAGCGATTGATATTCAGGAAAATCGACAAGTGTATGCATTTGGGAACGCGCAAGGACACTAGGACTTGCGAGCGTAGCACAAACAAGCAACCGACAGGATCATAGGTCTTTTTTTATTTGCTTATACGGAACAAATTTTTCTGGTGAGTGGAACAATGGCTTAGTTATTGCGACTATTATTAAACGGATGCCTCGCGTTTTCTTCTTGTAGATGTGCGTCCTAAATGATCCCGCAGAATTAATAAAATGTTATTTTCTGTGGCCAGTGCGTGCTGAATGTTGTGCGCAGCGACCAGCGGGAGGAAACACCATGGGCAGGAAGAGGAGCTGTTACGAGTCCCACTCAGGAGGCGGTTCTTCCCCAGCGGCGTCCAACTTTCGAGGCCCAGTTTCCCGAGGAGGAGAAGTGCTGTCCCCGCGACTGTAAACAGCGCGGCCGACGGACGAGACGCACGCCGCCGCCGTAAAACGGCCTTTGTGCACAGGCCGCGTCGTCGCTGGCCGCCGTCCGGAGACTTCCGTCCGCAGGGCTCGCGCCAGGGTCGACGACCTCGGCGTCCAGACCCGCCGGGAAAAATGGAATATGCAGAGGAGGGCCATCGATCGGCCAGAGCCTATGTGGAGCAGGCAACACACCATAAAACTTGATGACACGGTGCTCATTCAGTGGGCTGCTCCCGAGGAGCGGCGGCCGTCGGGAGAGAGAAAAACAAACCCGGGCGCGCCGCCGCCTTGAAGGGCCGCTCTGCTCAAAGGGCCCTCGCGACGGCTGAAACCATGTTTATCCCACTCTTTTGCTCCTCTGACACGCCGGGGGTGTTTGCGCACCGCCCGGACAGCGCGGAAGCCTCACCGCTTCGCTGGAAGGAGGCCCTCCTCTCTGCGACACAGTTTCCGATCTCCGCCGAGAAGACTGCTCGTCGCCGCGCACGGCACGAGTCACAGATTGCGTCGTAGCGCCACTGACTCACGGACTGCACGCGGCGGTCACGGACCGTTGCACCGCCACATCTAACGCGTTCTGTCCAGACATCCACGCTCACAGCGCGCAAGTATAATCCAACAGAATAGGGGAGTGGAAAATACCTACGTGCCAACATAAGGCTCACCACGTTACTATTCGAATAAAGTCCACTTTTGTAGCACTGAGTGCACCACGAACCATGACACGATAATACTACTACCGCCATCTGCTAGTACTACTAGTACACCCTGCTTGTGCTCCTCCTGATAGCGTTACTACTTATATGCTACGTCTACTACTGCATCTATTACGACGACGATAGCCTACAATCAGCAAGAACTGCGACTGTAAAAATGGCCTATAGACGCTTAACGCAGTTCATTCTAAATAGCAACCTGCTCTAGTGCGAATGTGAAATTTCAGCGGAAATAAAATTGCGGACGGCACGTAAACACTGCTTGCGTAATGTGAAGGCGAATGTCCCACTGTTCTTTTTTTCTTGTTTCAATAACTTATATATTTTTCTCTGTCGCAGACAATTGCGGATACTGACTGAGTGCACCGCTCACGCACCAGCAGGTCCACCTTTATTCAGCTTGTACCGAACGAGCCTTCGTGGCCTATGGGTAGCGTGCCCGTACCGCAATACGAAGGCCCTGATTTGATTGCTACCCTATCCGAATTATCCCAATTTTCTTGTCACTTCAATTACTTTCGACTGGTGACAGGAAAGTCCCTGAAAAATTTGGCGGCAATCCGAATATATTTTACCCGTGATGTCACGTAGGCGAAAAGTCCTTTCGAATTTGGCCACGGTTGCTTATTAATATCCGGGCTGATGACTGAACATTCTTGCTTGAACTATCTTGGAATTTTGTGCCATCGCCGGCGGACAACACTCTTGTGCTAATGGGACGTATGAAGCCCTAATAACAGAAAGCCGGTGAAGCGAAACCAGAGTGGTGCACACCTCGTCGCGGGAATCACGAGCACGAAACGATCCCGAAAAACAAAGCAAGAAAGAAGGGGGGGCAAACGCAAATTTCAGGCGCCTTCACGAACGCCCGCGGCGACGCGCCGGCGCTCTCCTTCCCATAATGAGCGAGAAGTGGGGGAAGATCAGTTGCGCGCAGCAAAGACAGATGGCGCGCGTGACAGGAGCCGGGCCTCCCCCAACGTGACGCATTCTTCGCAGTCGCAGACGGCGCTGGGCGCTCGCCTTTTGGAAGGTCGTCAACAATTTGTCAAAGCCGGCAAAGAAAGCAGGCAACATCCCAAGGGCGTGTTAAAGCCTTTCCGCCCCCCCTTCCCTCTTCTCCAGGTGCAATGACCTTAGCGGTTTTAGGGCTCGCCCTCCGCCACGGCTTCTCACGCCAGACGACCAAAAAACTCGCCGCCGGCAGAAGAAAAACGAAAGTCGAAAGCTTCGTCAAATTTAGCATAAGCTTTCGCACGCACCTCCGCCGCCGCCGCGTCGTCTGAGCAAGAACCACCCTGCCCCCACGCGGGAGACAAAAACAAACCCTGCCGTTTGCGCTCTTCTTCGCTAAGCTGCAAAGAGTAGCCGCGCCGCCGAGAACAAGAAAAAGCGGTGCAGGGGAGCAGCTGAGTCAAGCTTTATTCCGAGGAGAAGACGATAAAGCAGCGCGCAGAGGCTACGCCGAAACTGCTCCAGTTTCATAACCCAACAGGCTAGACGACACGCATGCAACTTTTTCCCTCCTCTCTTCGCACCACCCTCTCTACGTCCGGCTTGCAGGTGTCCGACGGAACCAAAATAGTAGCCGCCACGGTCTGGTCACTCCCGGCAGTGGATTAGAGCACGCGAGGAGAAGGGCGAAAGAGAGAGAGAGAGCGCGCCTCGAAGTGC
The DNA here is from genome assembly GCA_023969395.1 of Amblyomma maculatum. Lineage (NCBI taxonomy): Eukaryota > Metazoa > Arthropoda > Arachnida > Ixodida > Ixodidae > Amblyomma > Amblyomma maculatum. Next base: position 7,458 of record JAJIZL010052856.1, on the reverse strand, counting down.
CAGTCGAGCAGCCGACACTGAGGGTGAGTGTCGCCCTCCGTCTTTTGGGCACACCTTTGGAGACCGTCTGCAGCTGCTAACTGTTTCCTGGCTGCCTGCGTTCCAAGTCTGATCTGGGCACAGCCACACCGCACGTGGTCACTGGAAAGAAAGGCGCTACGATGGCAATGACGTTCAGGCAGATAAGTCTCACAAAGGAGGGAAATGTAAAACCAACCTGATTCAGTTTAAGTATATTGCAAGAGAACAGTTAGTTTCTTGTAGACTGCAAGCTTCGACTTCAAGCCTGGAGAGGAAATATACCGCCTTCTTCCTGTCGTTGTTTGCGGTTGTACGGGAACGCATCATTATACCTGCGATGCTGGCAAAGGAGGCCAAAGCGTAAATTGCTTGAAGATATAATTTTGTCTTAATAAAATTAATGCTCTTTCAAAGCCACATTACATAGCGACGACTGTGGTGGTGTATATACGCTGCATGAGCTGTTTACCCCGTTATATGATCATGCGATTCGCCATTTTCCGTTCGGTTTACTCCGTGTGTAGGATATTTTGTGATTTTTCCTTTTTATTATTGTTCTTAATTGCTTCTGAAACATTCCACTAGGAAATGATTTTATCCAATGCACAAGGAAGTCTAAACGCAGCAATATGCTGCACACAGAAGCACTTTTATTTCATTTTTCAAAACTCCGCACGAATTGAGCGCCCAGAGCCATCAGCACGAGAAGCGTGCTTCACTGCTGATTCGCCGTGTTCTGCGGGTCACGCACCTCAGAGCGAAGGGGGAAGCTGGAACGAGCGGGTTGTCGTGGTGGGCGCTTTACAGCTTTTATTACTTTCAGGCGATATATAACCTGTCATGACCGAAAATTCAGGAAAAAAAATAAAGAAAATATGAGGGGGTAGCATACTTTCAGGAAAAAATTCAAGGACGCTCCCGCACGTAGAGCCTCATGGTGTACGGGGTCGTAAGCTCGTGCGGGGCGAGGGCAGTCCTAAAAAGAAGTATTTATAAGAAGTCGCTTAACTCGTGCGTCATAACAACGTATGTTCTAAATGCGGTGAAGCGCCACATACCGTAGGTTGGCATATACGCCCAGAGCCGCAGCAAACAGTAACCACGCTTTTAGAGAAGACGGATTGACCTCTTAGTCCATGTGAAACCAACTGGAAACTTTTGCTGCCGGAGCATATACCTCTCGCCCAGCGCACAGGCCGTCGGGGAGAGTGAAAGAGGATTTTGTGCTCTGATACGAGTATTGGAATGTTTATGCAGCATCGCTGTCACGTCGAAGTTTCTGTATTTTGCGATCTTTATTATTATTATTATTATTATTATTATTATTATTATTATTATTATTATTATTATTATTATTATTATCTTTCTTGCAAGGGCGGCACAATTGAGCTTTTTTACCTGACGGTACCTTGCTGCGAACGGTTCGGCCAGCGGTTTTCCAAGGCAACCTACAACTTCCGCATTGAGGCTTTGTTCCTAACGACAATACTTAAAACTTGGTTAATTATCATTTACTATTAATTACTGATTAGGTAAAGACCACGGATAATCGCCACGTGAAGTCAACACGTTACGTTCACCTCACAATCCACTCACTGCCTATACAAACGTGCAATAATACAAGTGCCAGCAGAATACGTGCCTCATTTTAAAAGACAATGGGGTAATTATAATTCAGGACACAGAACTAATAGGAAGCGCTTATGAAAACACAAAAGTGAAGAACAAACTGAGGCCAAAGATTTACGCTCTCAAGTGCTTGCTGAAGGAGGGGGCATTATTGCATCAAAATACACTCGCGAATATCAACTTGGCCTTCTTCTGACAAGATATCTTAAACTTATACGAAGGAACTTAAATATCACTCCTTTCTGTTGACGTGCGTGTGTTCCCGTCGGAACATCGTGTGAAATAGCACCGATTTAAAAGCGCTGAAGTGGTCGGTCGGTCGTAAAATTAGCTTGCGTGAAAAGTCTTCCGGTGGTGTCACATTTATACGCTGGGCACATAAAAGCCTAATTGGCGAGAGGGAAGGGGAGGCGTAGTGCTGGCGTGATCACTAAATACAACAGACATAACGGTAAATACAGCAAGAGAGTCAACCAGAGTAACACCGAAAGGAATGTTACAGTTACACCCTAGCTATATCCATGTTCTACCGCATAATTTGAAAAGAGTAGGAAAAAGAGCTGGAATTGACGTGGGGTTTTCGGCCCCTGTCAGGTTGAATGCCTTGTGCTCGCGTGTAAACGAAACTGGAAAAAGTACAAAAGAAGATGTTCCTAGCTGCAAGAAAAATAATCAGAGCAAGTATGTGTCTTGCAAAAATAATCTTGGGTGTTCGATTCACACCGGCCGTTGTCAAAATGGCCAGCTTAGGGAGCATAGCACTAACTTTAAGAATGCTGTTTGCCGCATAGATATCCACTGCCGCGACTGCTCTTGTTTTCCACTATTGAAAAAAAGCCAGATTGTCACCACCCACGAAGATAAACTAACAAGATATGTAATCGAATCATCAGAAATTATGAAGCTTGGTGCGAAATGTGCCAGCACACCACACCGTCTGTCTCAGTGCCATAACGGCGAAAGAGCAAAATCATCTGATTTGTTGTATCGTTGGACTTAAGAAAAGTCTGCATATCATAGGGATATGGATTCACCTTCCTGCTTAGTCTTTATTTTCCTTTTTTTTTTTCTTTAGTGCTGTGCAAGAATATATATAGCGATGGCATCCTGAATAAACTTATGATGTCAGCTCAGTGCTGTGTTTGTCCTCTTCTCTCGCCTCCTCGTGCCGTTTCACTGCATCACCTGAAACAACAGATTTGCTTGCTTTCTCAGTGGAACACTGCTCGAAGATGCTTCAAGACAATGGCAAAATCGTGACATTGTGGGAGCGCGCGTGCGCCAGTCTCCTACGTAAACGGTCCCGAAAACTCTTGATCTGCTGTGTTCTTCGAATGCTGTGACCCAAAACAGCTAGCATGCCACCACTCCTGCGTACCAAGCCTCTGTTTTGACGGAAGGTGGCGTGTCTTCACAGACCAGCTTAACATCGCGTAAACTGAAGCCTTAAACCCCCGCCGCGGTGGTGCAATGGTTAAGATGTCCGACTGCTGTGCCTTAGCACACGGGGTTCGATCTCGATCGCTGGCGGCTGCGTTTTGATGCAGGCGAAACGGAGTGGTGTCCGTGTGCTGTGCGGAGTCCCCAGTGCACGTTAAAAAAAAAAAAAAAAAAAAAAACTTAGGTGGTCTAAATTTACGGAGTCCTCCACTACGGCGTCTCGCATAGCCTAAGTCGCTTGGGTCGTTAAACCCTACAAACCAAACCAATGAAAGCCTTCACCCGCAGGCTGGATACATTGACGTTCCGACAGCTTTAACCGAAGCACCAAGGCCGCGTTTGCGTCTATTTGACATCGCTTTGCATGCCACGCATTTCTTCGGTCCCGTGCCCTTGCGGACTGTACGTTGAACTCCATTCGAATGACGCGCGTGTTTTGCGTGGCCGTCTTATCTGCCGGTTTGACGTCATGGCGGCACTCCTGGAGTGACTTGTGGCTCCACCTGATACAAACGGTCCGACGTCACCGAGTCATTTGCAGCCCATGACGACTCGGCCATCGGCCCCGAGAAAGCTCGACGTTGCGGCCGTAGCTGTCGGCAGATTACGCGTCCACATAGGATTGTGAGCTACCGAAGCACGAAAAAAAAAAAAAAAGCGAGACTGCAACAATAACAGTCCGTACACGACTCGTGGTGCGCCCGTGACTTCAGGAAGAAAACAATAACGCGCATTTTGGCGGGGAAAGCCGATGCCAAGGCACCCGGCGCAAGGCACACTATTTTACAACGTAAGCACGCCAATATGTTTTTCCCTATCTCGCAGCTAGGTAGACAAGCTGATACGCGTGTACCGTTAACACCACTCCTTGGGCTAGTTGGTTTATACTTGAATTGGTGAAATAATTGCGCCGAACCATTCGCCGAACTTCGCCTTATAAGATACCTCGAAGTTTCAATAAAATTTAGTTGTGAGTAGCGCCTGTATCTCTTCTTTCTTGTGGTGTGCATGGTTCGGTGTATTTTTTTCACCAATACACATCTATCAGCTCATTTGTTCGAGCGGGTGTAGTGATGTTTGCTATCTCAGAACGAGTGATAACTGCTTCACGTTACGGGAGTTTCGTTTTCTGCATCTGAGGTTTATTAAAACGCTGCCCTTATATGTGTCGAGTTTATTATCATGCCAGTCAATGCCCTTACTAATCCGTCTTTTCAGGATAATAGTTCGTGGCCAATAAAAAAAATTACAATTGTTCAACGCTGCTGAACCAAATATTGAGCGAAGGCGTTAGCTGCGGGTTACCAAGCGTTCTTCTTCTCCTCTTTTTGTTCTTCCTCAGCCCACATATAATGCCCCGCTTTGACCAAGCCGTATGAACGTGCCTTAGTGGCCTATAGGGGTAACGAGAATGTCAGGGTCCTAGCAAGCTGATTCTGACATAACCGTCCCGTGTGAAACAAGAGACCCAAGTTGGCAGCTCCTGCCAACTGAGCCGCGGCTCCGACCGCGCCACGCCGACCACTTGATTTGGGAGCCCATCTCTCGCTTTTGTCTTACGTGGAGTGTGACGTCACAGCGTCACGTGGGTAAGACGTGGCTACCGCCGCGCTACGCCGACTGCTTGAGTTGGTAGCCCAGCTCTCACCCTAGTGTCACGTGGGGTGTGACGTCACATCGTCACGTGGGTAAGACGTGGCTACCGCCACGCCACGCTAAAGGCTCGAAACCTAGAGTAGTATTGCTTTCGCAATAATAAAGGCTAAAACTGCTGGATGCGCATTATATTGTGCGGAACTCGGACGGCGTCAGCTGGCCGCGGCATTTAACGTCCGTGCAGTTGTTGCTTAGTCCGAAGAAACATCTTTCAGTGACTGGTCTTTCATGCCGGTTGCTCCGAACTTTTTATTGCGAAAGCAATACTACGACAGCCAATGCGAGACCTCGGGTGGACGCAGCTACGCCGTGAAGAGGCGTAGCTACGGTCTCATCATAAAAACATCAGCCTGCCACGACATTTGAATTCACGTTACCCCTATGCGCAGCAGCTGCCAACTCGAGTCGCTCTTTTCATATGGGAGGGTGATATCAGAAGCAGCCTGCTAGAACCGTTTGCATTCTCGTTACCCCTACGACACGCAGCAACGTCCATACGGCTTGGTTGAAGCGTGACTTTACATGTGGGCTGGTAGCTTACGCTATCGCGTCATACCCTTAAATGATGAGCTTAAGTGTCCCCATTAATATAGCACCTTACACTGTTAGGGCGTGATAGAGGAATAATGTAGCTGGCAAAAGAAGCTTCCGCCGTTGCTTTCGCAATTCAACTAGGGTTAACCAGACCTAAGTCATAACTAATTTTTCCTTTCTCCCAAATACGTGCAAGCCAGTGGCATCACTCATGCCGACAGTGCTCTGCAACAATACAACTGTGTTGACGGGATACGCGCCTATCGTGTTTCGGCGGCGGACGAGTATCGGAACTTGATCATACAACGACAAAGCCCAGAGCCGTAAAGCGCTCCCGCTGCAGTGAGTCTGTAATCTGCGGACAAAGGCAATCACACCATCCTGGCGAGCATGCGGCCCAAGTAACGCGGCTGGGATGACTGCCACGAACAGCCGAGGCTCAGCAGCCCTTCCAGGCCGCTCGACTTCGCCCCGTTAAGAGCGGCGCGCATTTCTCCTCTCAAATGAGTTCCGAGGACGGTGCGGGCAAAGAAAGTGGGCTATTGCAGGACCATGACACTCGCACGAGGCACGCGTGGCTTCTCTCTTCTTCCGAGGTCTGGCTGCAGAATGCGATTAAACAGCCTTGAGGCGTTTTAGACTAGGCACTGGAATTCCCAGCCTCACTCTCCCCTCTTCCTTTCCTATCCCCGGTTGTTATACTTTAAATAAAGGTGAACGACGAACCAGCCGCATCTTTGTCCAAGACGATGAGAGTCGAGCTCGCCCGGAGTGGGGCGGCGCTTGTAATATTCTGGGCTTCATCATTCGAGGCAGTCAACAGTTTCTGACGGCACAGCGCGATGCTGACCGAGACCCCGACAAGGCCGCGGGGCGCCCCCGCGGTGAGCCAGGCGACGAGATCAAAGGACCAAGGTGTCGCCTGGCCGTCGTCTGTCGGTGGGCCGTCTCCCCGGTCGCGCGTCCCCGCGCAAAACACAACGCGCGAGAGACCCTCGGTCGGGGGGATCCACGCTGCCAAGGGAGCAGTCGAAGAAGAACCTTGTTTAGTCTTGGCTGTGCCGAGGTTTTAAATATAGCCCCAGTGCCCCTGGAGGGCTGGCCGCCGCCGGCAGACCCGGGTCTGCGGCGCCCCAGCCGGATGAGGGGCGCCGAACCACCCGCCTCCACTTCGATAATCGGGCCCCATTGGCTGGCGCCATCCAGCATGCTAGATTAGTGGTTAATTCCTTTACTCGACGAGAGATTCCTCAAGTCGCGTTAATACAGCCTTATGAATGCTTCCGCTCTGGTGCGTCTGGTTGGGCTCTCATGAAGACAGCGTCGGCTACCTGTGAAACACTTCTGCACGACGGAGGAGCTCTCGTGCGCGTATATTTTGTTCCTGCATGAAACTGGGGCTACGACCGGCGTTTTCTTCGTGCGCGTCAAGGTCGTGGTGAAGTTTCGGCAATAGAAGGCTTCGCTTTCCTTCTTTCCGACATGACCGCCCGTACTGTTCCGTCATCTCGCCTACTGTCATGATTCCCTTTCCCTGGCGCAACCATGGTGACATCGAAAAAAGGAAGCCGCTACTGGGCTGAGCTTTTCCCTCGTTTCTTCAGATCTTATCGACCCTAGCACGTTCATTCGAAACAATCTTCAAGTCCAAGAGCGCTTGCAGGTGCATGACCCCCGGGGTGGAAATACGAAACGGCAGCGGAAGACGCACATCACTCGGCCTCGACTGACCGCACTCAGAGCGATGCTCTAGCACATTAGCGTCTTTAGGTCCTCGGCAGCTCGTGGGATGCATTTATTAATGCGCAAGCATTGTATGACTACGTAGGCGGGTTCCGCATGGGCGTGACCTTGTCGGAGCTCTAAAATAACTGTTTGGTATACCGGAAAAAGAATGGTACCATTGGATAGAGCGTCAAGGAAAGGTGTGCAAAGGACAGAATGCTTGATGTAGCTTAAATAGGTAGCGAATTGGAGCCAGTTAAGTGTGAATTTGGGAGCCGAGATGGCCGCTAACCCACTTCCGGTTTCGGTTCTCAGCTTCTGGTCACGTGTCTCTGTGCAGAAATTCGAAAGCCTGAGCGTTGCTGCTGCACACTGTACATAGCGCGCCCCTTGTAACACAACCATGCGTTCCGTTGAATGCATCAATGTTCACTGGCGTTCTATATATATATA
>JAJIZL010052852.1:0-24139 GCA_023969395.1 Amblyomma maculatum | reverse complement strand
TGATGATGATGATGATGATGATGATGATGATGATGATGATGATGATGATGATGATGATTCAAAGCGAATCACAATAAGATAACTTGATCTTACAACCATTTTCGCCAAGTAAAATGCCTAAATTTTCAGGCACGCTCAGTGAAAAATAAAAAGACATAAATAAATTTGTATTGAGGCAAGCTCAGAGTTCTTTTTTTTCCAACCTAAGATGAGAGAGGGCGCAGTATGCGGAAGACTTTGTAATTGCTGCTTGTCAAGCATACAGCGTGAATATTAAAATATGCCGCCCTCTTCTAAACAGTACAGTAGACGGGGATGCATCTGGATGAAAACTTAGAAAAACGAATATTTCCAAGTACCAGCAAGTAAACGCGAATATATGGTGCCGCATGAAACATACCAGAGAAAAATTCTGCCATATCGTGATTCAGTCGATGCGAGGTTAGATGTGGTGTGAAAGCAATGTTTCTTACTTCAAAATTATACGAGACGTCACCAGCACAATTTTCTAATCCCGAAACATAGCCTTATTTCACACGCCGATAAAACAGGTTCGTGTTTTGACTGCCGTTCGCAAGTTCCACTGACACTTGTTCACGATAATACGTGTAGTGATATGTTTTGTCAGTGACAATGCATGGCATAATTACAATGTTTTATGTTTTATATATCGCTGCCTATTCCATATAAATGTTACAATAGAATACACAAAATGTTTGTTTTGTTTTGCGTGCTAAAAGAACGTTTCGATGTAATATAATACGCACATGCACATCAGCGGCAAGCCAGCGTCAGAATTAAGGCCATTTAGCTGTACTGTATCGGGGCGTTTGGAAATTAAGAAGCCGCTAAAACTGAGCATTTAGAATATTTCAGTTGCGTTTATGGTAGCTTTGCTTTGCAGTTACCTGATAAAGATGCAGTAACCGAGATATATTTCAAGTTAAATGGCATGAACATGCTTATCTCAGTTGTAAATGAAAGGTGCGCGTAACTGCAGTGAACAGTTTCAATTAATCAATTAAACACATATACACTGATATTAGAGGAAAATGTTTTTCAGGCATAGAATTTTCGTTTAGAATTTGGTGGTGGTTTTGCTTCAAGTCAAAGTTATATTTCTTTGCGCCAGCCCCTTATATGCTGGCTCGCTGTTTTAAACGAGTGTGAATCTTAAAATATCTGCGCAGATAAGCTCACGTACGCGGTTACGGGCAGTTTAATTAGATTCAAGAGCTGAAAATCCGGCTATTAAACTGACGTAGTTAGGGTCGTTACTGGTAGTCGAAATTTGTGTTCAACACAAAGAGAGGATTATCCTCATTGCTCCATACTGCGTGCCATGCTGTGTGTTCATATCACGTCGTCCTTAATGGATGATGCAGAAAAAAGTAATATGGAGGGCATTTTAAACTTCACGATTTATTGGGTTGCAATGCCATTCCTGATTTATAAAAGAGGTCAAAGTCTCAGGGCGCCACAACCAGGCATTTTATGGCAAAAGGATTGTAACCATTTATTGACATTTTTTTTCAGCATGCTCTTGTCCAGAGCCCACATTTGGGGGTTACATAAGATTACGAGTATATTTCTTGAACCACACCACGCAGAAATGTGATCTGACGGAGGGTTCTGGTGATACTTGCAACAGTTTTGACACTGAACAGCAGTGCCGAGATAACTGTGGTGTTTATACGCATGACTCTTTCGAGGTAAGTCGAAAAATGTCAGTAATCCATCGTTTTGTATTCGCGCCTTTGTCCTAAACACAATGGGATTTTGCCTGGTGAGTTTCATCAATTTATGGGAAAATAAAAGTTCGTAAGGAAATTTGCCATACACGAGACACTTATTATCAATTCAATGAGGGAGAATACCTGATCGAACTAATCCATCTTGTTGTAAACTATTATAAACTGTTATTAGTCAGGCAATTGTCACTGAGCGGAGATGGGCCTGATTGGTGGACTCTAGAAAAGCGTTAATTTATTTTGCTACCAAATGATACTGTCACCTGCAAAAGCAGTCCTTGCTTCAGATACCAAAGCATGAAGAGCACGAATGTCAATTGTCGATAATATTTCCAGTTAAAAAAAAATGCAAGCCTTCAATATATGTGAAAAAACAGCGCAACAACAACGAGACACACGAGAGACAAGCGCTGAGCGAAATTAGAGACTGGAAGTCGAGGTTGAAACATTGAAAAGAGCCCGAAGTACAAGAAACGAAGTTTGCAACAACGGCTGCTTGGGCGTGTTGGTTATCCAATAGTGAAAAAAACAGCGGAAAAACAACGAGACACACGAGAGACAAGCGCTTGTCTCTCGTGTGTCTCGTTATGTAACACCCCGCAAGGGGTCTTTAAGGAAAATAAAGTGTTGCGCTGTTTTTTCACTAATGGATAACCAACACGCCTAAGCAGCCGTTGTTGCAAACTTCAATAAAAGGCCGAAATATAGCGTATAAGTGCTAATCATTTATTATAAGAACGCTATGTTTGAAATGATACCTTATAGCCTTAATCTCAATTATTTGGACTTCTTACGAGATATGTAATGTCGCTAAAATTTAACGCTTAGTTCCTTTTTTCTTGAAACATAAGTTATAATATTCTATTTCTCTTCAAGAAAAAAACAATTTTATATCCGTTTGGTGCAAAATCTAGTGCTATTGCAAGCACATAATATTTTAACAAGAAAGTACCGCAATCATGCGAAAAGTAATAGTGACGCAAAAGGCTAGGTAGGTACATAATAACTTGTTATGAAGTGCATTAAAAGCATGCAAAGCTCACCTCTTCGGACTCCAAACTGGATACATGAATTGTTTTGAACAACACTCCCGCAGGAATAATGACCTAGCATGCAAGCATTAACTAAAGATGGTTGTAACAAGAGGTTTAACAGTCGCCAGCCGCTATCTTCTAAAGTTAAGATGCGAGACAGAGGAGCTATCCACAGAATCTACGAGCAGCTGATTCCAGGTTTCAAAAGCTACTCTAAGTTGGTTTCCTGGCACACAACCATGGCACAAGGATCATCAACATTTTACCCCAAACGAGACGTGTTGTTGAAACGTTTATCCAGGAAACGTCCTGTTTATAATTGAACCTGAAATGTCTTCACTGTAAATACTTAATTTTACTTCGCACATCATATGGCCTAGTTTTTCGTCGTTTCCTAATACGATTTGAATGCTTCGGTTAAGTGCTTCGCACTCTGACTTATTATTGGCTTTTAGTGCCTGTCAAAATCACAATATTGTTACGATGAAATAGCAAAGGGGTGTTTATTTACAGTGATATGGCAGTGGGATAAGGTGAAGCCTACTAGCCCCAGGCACCAACGCTTCGTCTTCTTCTTCTGCCTCACCATCACCATCCCTCATCGTCGTCATTAGCGTGACATTTCCCCCCTACTCAGACGAAGCCCTCTGGGCGTGTTCGTGAGTCGTGCGAGGCTGACACGGCTTCAAGCGGGCAACATGACACAGTTCGGTTTTGGCAGACCGGCGACCCGATGCTGTCAGGCGGGCTATCCCATAAGTTAAATCACTAAGGCGTTTGATAACCACATATGGGCCGTCATAATGGGCCAAGAGTTTTTGATGTAGGCCACGGCGCCGAATTGGACGCCATAGCCAGACTAAATCACCTACAGAGTACGTGACCCGCCGGTGACTGGAATCGTATCGCAATTTGGAACGTTCTTGTGAAGCACCAGACCGTAATCGGGCGATTCTCCGAGCTTCTTCGGCGAGACAGAGGGTCTCAGCCAGGCAGGGGTCTTCACGGCTTGTGAAGGGCAGGATAGTATCCAGAGAGTAGCGTGGCGGTCTGGCGTAAAGCAGAAAAAATGGACTGTATCCAGTCGTCTCATGCGTGGCGGTATTAAACGCATACGTGATGAAGGGCAGTATGGTGTCCCAGTTCTTATGCCCTGCGTCCACATACATGGCTAGCATGTTGATAAGCGTTCTGTTGACGCGCTCAGTCAAGCCATTTGTCTGGGGATGGTATGGCGTCGAGTGTCGGAAAGTTACGGCGCATAAACGCATGAGCTCTTCAACAACATCAGCAGTGAATTGTCGGCCCCGGTCAGTGATGACAATTCGTGGCGGCCCGTGTCGTAAGATGACTGAGTGCAGCAAGAAAAGCGACACCTGATGCGCCGTAGCAGATGGAAGAGCGGCGGTTTCACAGTAACGTGTGAGATAGTCCACGCAGATTACAATCCAGCGATTTCCATCCACGGACTTCGGAAACGGACCTACGAGGTCAATGCCTACTTGATCAAACGGTGCTGTCGGGGTCTTCACAGGGTGCAGCAAGCCAGACGGAGTTGCAGTTGGACGTTTGTGGCGTTGACATTGCTTGCAACTGGCAACGTATTGTTCAACCGTCGAGCGCATTCTGGGCCAGTAAAATCTTTCTTGAGCACGGTGGAGTGTTCTAACCGATCCCAAATGCCCAGAAGTTGGATTATCATGCATAACACGCAATACGTCCGTGCACAACGTCTTGGGAACTACGAGTAGGTATCGCTGGCCGACAGGCGAATAACTCTTTTTCCATAGGAGGCCATCATGCACACAAAAACGGCTTGTAGGTACGTTGGCTTGGGCAAAGAGAGGCTGCAGACTGGTATCATTTTGCTGTTCCGTTTTGAAAACATTCGTGTCGGGGAACGCTGGCTCGAGGGTCGATATATAATTGTCGAAATCGTCGCTTTCAGGTCCAGTCGTGGCCATTGGCATCCTAGAAAGACAATCTGCGTCTGCATGCCGCCTCCCGCTTTTGTAAACCACGGCAAAGTCATATTCCTGTAACCGGAGGGCCCAGCGTGCGAGGCGACCACATGGGTCTCGAAGGTTCCGCAACCAACAGAGTGAATGATGGTCAGTTACGATAGTAAACGAACGTCCGTACAAATATGAACGGAAACGCTGCACAGCGAAAACTACAGCTAGGCATTCCTGTTCGGTGACTGTGTAGTTTCGCTCCGGCTTGCTCAGGGTACGACTTGCGTACGCGATAACATGCTCTCGTTCATTGTGCCGTTGGACAAGGACTGCACCAAGACCGATTCCACTAGCGTCCGTGTGTACTTCTGTCATTGCAGTAGGATCGAAGTGACGTAAGATGGGTTTCGATATTAAAAGAAACTTCAGTTGACGGAATGACGCGTCGCAGTCTGGTGTCCAGTTAAAAGTAGAGTTTTTGTGGAGAAGGCACGTCAATGGGTAAGCAACGTCAGCAAAGCGATGTATAAAGCGTCTAAAATACGAGCACAACCCTAGAAAACTGCGCAACTCCTTCACTGTCTGCGGGGGTTTAAAAGACTCAACAGCGGCAGTTTTCTGGGGATCCGGCATTACACCATCACCATTGACAAGGTGTCCTAGCACCAGCGCTTGGCGCTCTCCAAAGCGGCACTTTTTGGAGTTCAGAATTAGGGCGGCGTTGTGCAGGCAATTCAAGACACGTACTAGACGGTCATTGTGTTCTTGGAAGGATTTCCCAAATATCACGACATCGTCCAGATAGCAAAGACAAATGTCCCATTTTAAGCCGCGCAAAACTGTGTCCGTAAAGCGTTCGAATGTAGCTGGCGCATTACACAGCCCTAAGGGCATAACATTAAACTCATAAAGGCCATCTGGCGTTACGAAGGCTGTTTTTTTCTTATCTGCAGGGTCCATTGGAATTTGCCAGTAGCCAGATCTGAGATCAAGACAAGAAAAATAGGACGCACCAGAGAGGCAGTCGAGGGCATCGTCTATGCGAGGAAGAGGATAGACGTCCTTTTTCGTAACAGAATTTAAACGCCGATAATCGACGCAGAATCGCCACGAACCGTCTTTCTTGCGTACAAGAATAACAGGGGCAGCCCAGGGGCTAGATGACTCCTGTATCACCTTTTTCTGTAGCATGTCCTCCACTTGCTCATGAATGACTTTGCGCTCAGATGGGGACACGCGATATGGCTTTTGACGAATGGGACGAGCCGAACCAGTGTCGATGCTATGATGGGTCCGATGTGCAGGGCGAGAGGTTGGTCCATCTGTTTCAGAAAAGTCAAACATAGGCGAAAAAGGTAGAAGAATATCCACAAGAGTACGGCGTTGAGGTGAGCTGAGATCGGCGCTGATCATGCGGGAGATTGAAGTTTCATCAGCAGGCAAAGGTACGATGGCACTCGTAGCATCTGTGACCAAAGCAACGACGTGGGGTGCATCGGGTCCACAAGAGGCAAGCTTCAATCCCGTTGGTAAAACTGCGGGCTCGGACGATGGGTTGATGGTCCATAACGAGGCACTACCATGATGCACGGATATCATACAGTGAGGGATAATTACATTTTTCTTCAGGCATGCTGAGTGAACTGGGTGCACCATGGCCTGGAATGAAACCTTCTCAAGAAGTGGAACGGACACGGGGACGAACATGGCAGACAAGGGTGGAACTACTGTGTCTTCGGTAATACTAAAAACTGTTTCTTCATCACGGCCACTTTCAAAAAGTGTCGGCAGATGCGAGCCATCAAAATGAACCTCTTGACTTCGGCAGTCCACGGTAGCGCCACAAAACTTCAAGAAGTCCATTCCTAAAATGATGTCATGCGTAGAGTGGGGTAAGACTACGAATTCGGCTTGAAAAATTGCACCACCCACAGACACTTGCGCACTACACACACCCAGTGGCCGCAACGCCTCTCCACTCACACCACAAAACGTTGAAGCACGGTCATATTCAAACATCACTTTGCGTCCCAACAAGCGCCTAAACTGATTACTCATCACAGACACAGTCGCACCCGTATCCACCAAAGCTAATGTATACACACCATCAATAAACACACGAATTTTGTTTTTGAGCATTATAGTTGGAGGGATGTTGGCACACAGCACATTTCCAGCGGCCTCACCCCCATTGGTCGCGCTGGTTAGTTTTCCTGCTGATGATGCTGAGGCGACATGGGGCGCCGTCGTGGTGATGGAGAACGACGCGCACGGAAGGCGGGTGGTGGAGTAACACTTCTATCAGATGCAGGGGAGTGGCCGCGGATATTCTGGTTATGGATGTTGCGGTAATACCCACGCTGAGTATTTGATTGTTGAAAAACGGGATTGTATTGCCGATTGTTGGGTACTGTTGGAAGCGCCGGACGGTTATAGCGAGGTGGGAACCTACTGCGGCAGTATCTGGCGATGTGACCTTCGACGCCGCAGCGGTAGCATATCGGCGGAGAAGGTAGAAAATGCTGTTGCGAATAAGAGCAGGGAACAGCTGGGTGCGTCGTAGGTCTGTCTGAATGCTCATACTGCTCAGGAATCCTGGTAGATCGAATGGAAGATCTATGGGCACTTGAGGCGACGTCATACCTTGGGGCGTCAGGCACCGACGCATTCCGGTTGGCGAAATGCATAGGAGGATAGTCAATGGAAGCTGCAACTTCAGGAGCTTGTGGGAAAGGCTGAACGGTAATCGCTTGTGGTGGTGAAGCCGGCCGTCTAGATACCCTCTGGACAGAGACCTCAGCAGATTCGTGCAGGGGAAGTGGGTTGAGCCGCAGGAGTTCTTCCCGCACGATTTGCCGGATCGTCGACGGAAGATCTAGTTGGGCGTGGTCATCAAGGCTGGCCACGGTAGGCACGTTGGCCAGCCGCCCAAATTTTGGCACAATACGACGCGTTCTCAGAGCTTGAAAAGCGCGGATGTGTTTAATGACATCGGAGACGGTTTCAAGGCTGTCTTTGGCGATTAAAAAGTTGTATACGTCAGCCGCGATACCCTTCAAAATGTGGCCGACTCTATCTTCTTCGGGCATGTTGGAATTGACACATCTGCACAATCGGAGGATCTCTTCTGTATAAGTGGTACAAGTTTCATCCGGCAACTGAGCTCTTTGGGCAAGGGTCTGCTCAGCCCGTTTTTTGCTCGGTACAGAGTCACCAAAACGCTGTTTGATCTCGGTGGCAAACCGTTCCCAAGTTGTCAAATTGTCCTCGTTATTCTCGAACCATGTCATCGCCGTGTGAGTTAGAAAGAAGACGACATTTGTGAGCATGGTGATAGGGTCCCACCGGTTGTACCGACTAACTCGTTCATAATGAAGTAGCCACTTCTCAACGTCCTCACCTTCCTCTCCTGCAAAAGGTCGTGGTTCCCGGTAAGGCTGGCAGGGAATAGAGCTGGAGGGGGCAGGCCTGTCACCAGCCTGGCTTGCAGCGTCGCGGCCGGCGCGGTTAGAATCGCTGTGGTCCATGATGTTTGGAAGCGGTGGCAGTCCAGCAAGGCGGCGACTACGTCGAAACTCCAGTGGTTCTTGCTGCGCCGTACTTGGGGATCGAACGGAGCACCTTCCACCAAGTTGTTACGATGAAATAGCAAAGGGGTGTTTATTTACAGTGATATGGCAGTGGGATAAGGTGAAGCCTACTAGCCCCAGGCACCAACGCTTCGTCTTCTTCTTCTGCCTCACCATCACCATCCCTCATCGTCGTCATTAGCGTGACAATATATTTGGAGCGCAATATCGTTTGAAGTATTCCCGTGCTTTAAACATGACTTTCATTGGTACCTAATTAATGTATCGTTTTTATAGCAGGCCGATTTTATATTTTGGCATCATCGAATAGTGTTATGCCTTGGTTTGCAGCATGCACAAATTTTGGGTGGTTGCCGATCCTATAGAGTGGGTTTCAGGCTAAGGCAAATGATGAAGACTCTAGCCTCTGCCTCTTTTAGTGAATTCTCGAATAGCAAATGCGGAAACAAAAATCCCTTACAATATATGAACCAGGGTTCGTTTTTATAAATTACAGTTTCTCATGTAAAGAACTGCAATGAGATCTATTCTCCAATTAGTCACATAGAGCAGCAATTCAAGGCCGAACCTTGCAGACTCTCAGGACTGTGAGCGCCAGATTGGTTACGGCCACACAGTGAGCGAACTAGAATTCGGCTCAAGTAGCTTCCTTACGTCGCAGGCATTTTTCTGCGAAAACGGAGAACCGGGTTCTTGGCTAGTATGCTGAAAAATATCGTAGAAAATTTTGAACTAAAAAAGAGATCAAACGAGAAAACCAACGAACTAAAGTGTGCACACTAGACCATATTGCAATAATGAACAACATATTTTTTTACAGGAGGATGATTGAAAATTTGGTGCGTGGCCCGGGGCTCCTAAACTGGATGTTTAGTGCTGGAAGAAAAATATTTATTCTAAAATAAATGGCGTTTTAGCCGTCTCTAGTGGCTGGTTTCTTAAACTCCTTCGCTTTCCAAATAAAAACTAATCACACCCATCATGTTATCTTCGCTTAAGGTGCTGCGAAAATTAATGCAATAGAAGCGGTAAAATCCATTCTGCTAGTGAGAACGTAAGCAATTTTATTCTCGGGAAAATAGAACCTATCAGGGGTAATTTCTGGTCGAAATAGAAGACAAGGTAAAATCGATGCATACGAGCGCTCGTCTATCTTTCCTGCTTTCTTGTGTATTTTTAAGTTTTTTTCCTTTAAGATGTGAACTGGTAATCATGCGCACATACTGCCTCCTTTTCTCTACTGTGGATGATAGCGTGAATGGTTACAGCCGTCCGCATGCCAGTGTTCTTGGTTTTGAAAATACACACCATCGATCTAGTAGGCCTCTATGGCAAGCTATTGTAATGTGGGAGCACAGCAGCACGTTCTCATCACCCATGTACAGTAACATGAAACAAGCTTCATAGTTACATCGAATCCATGAACTACATTGAAAAGAGACATTTTTTTATGTACAACCATATTCGATATGATAATCACGTATTTCCCCATTGTCACATATTCTCATCTCGGCGGCAACGTACATAGATTGAGAGAACGTCAGACAGCTATTTTCGGGCGTGGGTTCAAACTGTTCGCTTTTAATTGTATTGTCGTTCACCTCGCTTTTTAGTACCTTACGCTGAATTACAACAGCTAGGTTTAGCAGCTTCTCTCCTTAATTAGGATACCAGCCCGCATTACGCATTCAATTAATCCACTGTGGTGCTTGGCAGAGCTAAGGTTTGCGCATATTATGTGAAATAATCAGTATAAGCCATACCGCAATCGTTATTCGAAGAAAAAATTTGTAGTGTTTCTAGTACGTTCGTGTCAGAAAAGCTGGACTTTCACCGACAAGTGACTCTAATTTGAACTTATGAATAATGAACAACATTTATGCACCCAGTTTGTGACTTCTTCCACATGGCTGCACTCTACACATTTCTGTGACGCCACTACCACCTTTTATACCACGTGGCAAACTCAGCGGCATAAATAAATAAACTGTATGTTCGTGTCAATCTGCTGCTGAGCACCGGATAGCGGTTTTCTTCTCCTAGAGGACACAGTTGGCAACTTTCAGTACTGAAACTCACGTTTTGTTGTATGGCGAAAAGTGAATCTTTATTGCCCTTTCCTTGGTTTCAAAATGAAGCTGTTGAAAATGGCGTGCAGCTCCACTCACAGAACCTGTTCCGTTCTTCCTGCTAGCCATTACGTCTTGGCCTTCATGTTCAAGTGCTCGTCCTTTTTATCAGACAAACTGAACAGAATTTGATCATCTCCGAATTTACCTTACAGCTTTCGACGGCCCCATCTACTATATAGAACGAATGTACAAAAATTCCAGAGGCCTCCGTAAAGCGCAACCTTTTTGTCTTGTTCAGGTCTTTGCATTTACCAGGCTTACGTAGTTACTACTGTGCCTTCACCTCTTCCATTCAGAAATGGACGTTGTGGACATTCTACTGCACCAGAGTCAATATTACGCATTAGATACATCCTCATGCATTGACCGAACGGCTTCAACCTGGCAATCATCTACACTTTCCCTGTGTAGTGGAAGGTCGTATTATCCGACGTAATAACGGTATAAACCGCGACGCCATTACTACGTCGGCATATACCTCATTTCCTTCCCGTACACGTTATCCTGGTATCTGAATCGAAACACGCTTTCGCCTACCATATTGTTACGTGGTTACAAGCAAGAAGACGGCACCACGTGGCGACAGGATGAACGATGATTTAATGTCTGGCCTAGCGCGAGGGCTCCTCTCGCGCCACTGCCGATCTTCTTCACGACACGTCCAGGGGCCACCGAGCGATCGTCCCGATCGGTTCGTTGAAGTCGATGGTGACGTGATGGTGTATATGTTCAAGAAAAAATTTGGAGGACGCTTAAGCTTCGCCTTTAAGAATGGAATGCAATAGCGTTACCGCGCCCCGTTCGCACCGTCTACTCATTTTGCTTGTCACGCTTTTGAGTGACACAAAGACGCAGTTCACATGATACAACCCTCGTTAACTTTTCCAAAGCATGACTTTTTGGTAATTACTTGTTCTGAAACGTGATTCTGGGACGTAGAAGCTCTGCCAGCCACCTTGCCGAAACGCACGGGCATCAAGCTGCAGTCTAGTTCATCGGCAACATCGTTGCCGATCAGAGCCGGAGCGATGCAGATATCGACGGTCATGCCCTGTCTCTCTTATTCCGTGCGCCACACACATGATGGCGCTACGTGCACGCCAAGCGAAGAGGAAGAAAAGCGGAAAAGTAATTTGTCACTCGCTTAACTGCGTGTTCTGTAATTCTGAAATTTGCATGCTCATAATTATTATTATACGCCACAATACACTTCTTTAAACGACATTTCTGAGACAACACCACAATCAATAGACGCGCCTTTCTCCATTTCAAACCATCGACCTGGTAGGATATCACTGTTATCCTGATGCGCGTCCTGCATGATTTTTTTTTCGCGACGCTGTCCATTGTTTTATCGAGATTGTGAAGTTTGTCGATGATAATCCTGAGTGGTTTCCAATAGTAGAACCTTTGATGGATCTAAAGTACTTTTAGAACGACGAAGCCAACCCCTGGCAGTCTTATTATATCAATGTCTTGTGTAAGTTTGTGTTGTCTCGCAAAATTCAGGCAATAAAGAAAAAAAACCTGGCGTGGCCGAGTGGGTAGCCTGCTCGTTTCGCACCCCGGATGCCCACGTTCGATTCCTCAGTTCGGCGACGTTTCCTACTCCGTTATATTTATTAATGCTTCTGGGATTTGTCGCTCATGGCCAACGTCGGACGATGCGGGACGGCGGCCGCCGACAACGACATCGAGTTTTCTGAGACACGAGGCCCTTAACGGTACCGCGTTAAAAAGAGAATGATGCACTTGCCACCACGATGACGATAGACACGATGATGCTTGGGTGATGCGACTCCGCTGGAACTGTTCAACCATCCGTCACCAGAGTCCATTGGACCGATGGCTCGAGGTCACATTGGGTGGTTGGGTGGGGGTTGCGTGTACATGTCCGGTTCCTTTGGGTCTTTCGGGTCCTTCGTATCGGTTTTGGTTTGTCTGTCTGTTCTCCTTGTCTTCAGATCCCGACTGGGGGCTGGGGGGCGATATTTGGTCGGGTCTGGGCAGGAAGGGCTGGGGTGAAGCTGCTCGGCAATGTACCAGGGCCCTCGGTCCCGGCTTACAGATGTCGTCTATGCTCCAAGGCGAGGATGGGGATGACGTACGCCGCACCTCCAACCAAAATGTTACGTGGAAATTTGATGCATTTACAGTGTATTTACAAAAGCCTCAACTGACATAGCAGCAAGCAGCAACACGAAACCAGTCCTACTTTTTCGTCATCACCTTGTTCCTCCCGCGAGGCAAGAGAAAGAGGCACTTCGTCAGCAATATTTAACATCTGCCCTTTACAGAAGAATATACATCTTGTTCATATTCACAACGACGTAAAACACGAACCGAAAGCCCTTAAAAATGGCTTTCCAATGTCGCCGACGACCTTCACGTCGAAGGGGGTGTTTTGCTATGCCCTTTTAGCTATCGACTCCTGTTTGCCGCCTTAAAACGGCTGCCACTAAACACTCCTCACCTTCACATGAGGAGGACGAGGAAGCTCTGACTGTTTTTCTTACCAGTCACGACATTACCGCAATTATCAGCTATTCTAAAGCGACCATTTTTAATTACGCAAGTGGATGATTTTCGATTCAGCTTTGTCTCTCCGCCTAGAACACACTCTAATCCAGTGTGTCCACTTTTTGGTGGTGTCTTACGCTCAGCCCGAGGCTTTGCTGTTCGGGTGCAGGATACTGAGTCCGCTTTTGGCCACCAGTTCCCCCCTGTTGTGCAAGACCACCACCTACACTGTATTGACCTATCTACACAATACAGCCTCGGTCGCCATGTATATCAGCTACACGGCAGAAAACCTCGTTATTCCGTAGATTTGATAGTGACAATTTCACATTCGACAATGTGCACCAAAAGAGCTAGGCCACCTCATCCACACAGCTAACCACCCTTTTCTGCTGGTAATTTCTTGACGATGACACCCAGTCACGATTACACCATGTAGGACTGAGGTCACAACTCAACAATCAAAGTCATTCAATATTCATTTAAATGTGATGTGGGGGCTTCCTGCGCGAGCGTGAGTCTGAATTTCAGGACGATACCTTGGATTGGGCTCAGAAGGCACAGGAAGCCTGCCCAGCTTGGAATATTCCTTTTGCACTGCTTCCGCCTCTTTTGGGATTAATAGCCTTCAAACGCTAGCGGCATTTCCTGTTCCAGCTTTTTTTTCGAGAACATATTTCTTTTATTAACTATCACACACCTCTTTGGAAACCTTGTGGAAGAGAGAATGAGGTGCGTAATGGAGGCCTATCGATTTTGTTTAAGAGCGTTTGTGGATTTTAACGGGCACAGAAAGCAAAAACTCTGACACATTTGCATTTCTCCGCAACCGACATGCACCGGCGTCGTTCTCGGTTCAAAAGTTGACTTCAGTTGCCGAGCGCCTTGACCACTCAGCCAGCGCCTTAGGGTTCAATGCATTTTCTCCCTTTGCATTTTGCACTCTTTTTTGAAGCCAAACAATGTCTTCTTCAAAACTTCCTCTCTCGTGTGGGTTCTACATTTGATCGGGCCTATGCGGAACAATAATTGAAAAAGAAAAGAAATGTATTTATGCAGATGTGACGAAAATGGCTCACAGTAAGATATACATTTCATGATCATTTGTAGTAGTCATGTAATCGGAGTATGTTTTAACGCATGACATACTATCGATGTCAAGTAATGATGGGACATCGGGTCACTAGCTGAGGTATGACATAATTCAAGTACAGCAATTGAGAAATAAAAAGGATATACCATTGCATTCGTTGCCCCAATATAACATGCTCACACGTGGCGTGGAAAAATGCGTTGCCATAAAAAAGGAATGATAAACATCCCGAGAAAATATTTCTTTTGTACTGCGAATACCATTTTCCGGGAGTCATTGACCGACTGTCTGTTGTCGTCCCACCATCAACTTCTGTTCGGCAGTCGGCTTCGCCAACCAAATATAATCTGTTGAATGACCGCCACGGTAGGAAATGTGCAAGACTGTGTAGAAGCGGAACAATGCCTATATATTGAGCTCGTGTCCACGACTGAACGCCGACCGGTTTGGTCATCGTTGTTAAAAAATTTAGCTGCGCATCTGTCAGGTTTGTCAGTAGCCGGGCAGCGCCATCACCACAAGCACATTTTCGTAAAGAACACCAAGTACATCAGTACCGACTACGTCGTAAGCGCGACGTTAGCGCGACTAATCCTAAAGAAAAGGCTTACAAAAGCTATTAAAAGTGCACGCAGACTACTCCACTGCTAAAACGAGCTTCCTCCAGCGTCTTCTAGTGCAAAAAAATAGTCTGTTTCGCAATGGTGCTTGCTAGGAACCCTGGCGGTGTGCGACATTCTGTGTAGCTGTGACAGGAAGATACTGGTTGCACGTGTACGGTGAGGGAAAGCTCTGGGATTGGATCTTCGACGCTTGGTGTGTCGCCAGTAATAAATGGTACTGGGAGAAGCGCTTTGTGTCTTCTGGAGCCGCACTAGGCCCAGTGTCATTTTAGAAATAGTCGGAAGTGCGGAAACTGGGAGACGAAATTTGGACTGCAAAGGCAAAATGTCCAAGTAAGCGCTGTTTGCTTGGAACTCTGCGCACCTAAAAAATAATAGCAGGCGGTTTCTTATTTTTTGGAGAGTTTCGATGCGCGTATTTTTTGAACGACCGCGATTAGCGCAGAGTAGATCCTTAGATCACCGAGTGACTGAAGACTTTAAACTAAGCAAATAATGTAATAATTAAGGCTGGCATCTTACGCTTTATAGCTTTTCATTGCTCACTCTAACTATGTAATTATTGCCACAATATTCATTGCTGGCTCAATCACAGGCTTCAAACAGGGCTAACCAAATAGCGAGAGTATCCAGAAACCGGAAATTTATAATTAGCAAAGGGAAAACATACAACGAGTAAAACAGTAACGTATCGAGCGATTGTTCATGAGATAAAAATAAATCAACATAATGCGCTTTTATTGTATACTACATTACATGTTTCTCCGTTTATGCGCTTTCTCGCTCTACGCATGAAAGAGCAGAGCCCTCGTTCATCGCAACACCTCCTGATATGTCTACACAAAGTTAGTATCTTGTTACCAGCAAAATATTGTTCGCTCTGCTCCGTGTGTCAGTTTTGAAGCTTCGTCAACCTCTATTCCTTAATGGTTTGTTTCAGCGCAGAGCTCCGTCTTCGACAAAAATTACATCCGCGTAGATAGAGCATGGCGAAACAACCGGCGCAGTCAGATTTTCCAGCGCCTCGAAACTCCTAATGTTAAAACATCTGCAATGGGCAATGTAACACGCATAGGACTCCAGAATATTAGCGGCAAGGTTTATTAGTAAGCAGCAAGCTCCGTTTGTGAGGTCATTGTATCCGTTTCAGCAGCGGCCCTGTTCTCTGCCCTTCGAAACAGAAGTCCCAAAACTAGAAATACCTAGGCCGCCAAAAAATACAAAATGATTGATATATACCGCAGTCCCGGTTAGGCGGCCGTTGGTTGAGGTCCTCAGACAAACGCAAATACTACGACAGACTCGTACCAAGTTTTCCTTCATTGACATCCGACCGATACTGCTGTTAACTCATTATTCTGCATGCGGGCATCAAATGCCGACCTTACGGCTCCCCTTACTTAAGCGACACACTCGCCCAGGATTCGGACCTCTTAGAAATTTGGATTCACTAGTACAATATTAGTCATGTTTGAATTGCTACCTGCGACAATAGTTTGCTGAAAAATCAGTGTTGCTTGTAAAATGTCTAAACTGCGCGGTGTTCAACCGGTAAAACATATATCAAGGTTATTCTGCTTTGGCGGTAGTGGTCCTCGAAAATTTACACAACCGGCTGCTAAAGAGAGAAACCTCGTGAGCTATAAGACGGAACGCAGTGACAGAAATGATTCCATCTGTCCGAATGCTCTTCAAGCTGCTGGCGCCTAAACCACCGGCATCGGGCGGTGTTCTAGCGCAAGTGTCACTCCGGTGCGATTCTTCGCTGAGGCTCTTAAACCTCAAAGAGACAACGCGTATAGCGAGTTTCATTTTGTGCGCGGCTGCTCAAGTTTCGGTGCCGGGGCGAACACAAATAAGTACCTATTTGAACAAGAATCGGTTCCCGGACGCTGGGTCTGGTTTTTTGTTTTTCATTCCACGTTCACTCAAGTCCGTCGTTAACGCGAGCTAAATGTATTTCTTGCCGGTTTTTTATAGCTGCTCGCTGCTGTCGTGTGTAGTTGCGCTGCATGGACAGCCTTCAGGGCTCGAAATGGCCGGCCTAAAATCATGGGCATTTTCCTTAACTTACTTTTCCTATACATATGAGGCGAGCAGACTCTTTCTTTTTGATGCCCGTCATCTACTTCCTAACATTTTTCATCCCCATTTCAGAACCAGCATGTGTGTAAGCTTAATTTCCAAAATTACAAAAGCTAGAGTTGGTTCCGAAATTGAATCCTATGTGGAGAATAAAAAATTAATCTTTATAATATTGCAGCGTTCCTTGCAGATTCACTTGTTGATAAGGCGGCGCTTTCTGGAAAAAAGGGTGTGCAGGCTTTCATTCTAAGACGCGAATGAGTTCTGTTTCAAAGCCCCCCGTGCCCTAAATTTTAGATGGAAAGCGGAGATGACGTCTAATACAATGTTGCGTGTGCCGTCCTAGACAAGAAAAGAAATTTGTCAAATCTACCATGTTTAAAATGCCGTCATTTCTTCTGATAAAGCGCAGACAAATATCACACTAAAGAATAGGCAAGAGAACACAGTGCACTGCTATCTTGCCTCTCGTTGGTGCGCCATACTTTGTGGTGTTTCAAAAAGACAATTTTTCAAGCTGCAAACTTTTCACTTGAAACGTAAAACGCGCCCAAAGAATTCTCTCAGAGTATTCTTGGCAGAGCGACATTGAAAGGAAATGATTTGAGTGAGTTACATCACACTATTCCTGTTGAATTTTCCAAGGCTGCATTGGGATGAGATACGCTGAAGTACATGGCACAATACGAAGACGGTCCTGCTTGTTTACTATATTACACCTATTTACAAGGAATAACGCGGCTAATTTCAGATATTTATGACCTTCTTTGTGCGTTTTTCACTCGAACGTTTTCGCTGCTTCTCCTATTTTAGTGTCACACGAACTGAAGAAGGATTCGCCCTCGGCTCAGACAATGAAACGTTCGTACTTTGCCGTAAATGTCCCATTTTCGTCCCAGGCCAGATGCAGTTGTAGGATGTTTTAGTCCTTATTACACAAGATGCCACCATTTTTGTGGCGTGACTTTCTCGTCAAGATGCATGTATTTATTGTAAAATAGCGCTCACCTCTGCTTGATTTATGCTTCAAACAAAGCACGCTCAAGTAGGACATATAGACATCATGACACTGTGGTTCATATTCTCAAACTGTATACAGATACGTTTTCTGCAAGAGATATATATTGAAATTTTCGCGCGCCATATGATTGCACTTCCTTGCCGAACGGTGGTGTTGAAGGACTACGATCGATGGCCTATTATTCCTAAAGCGCACCTCCCTCTTCAGCCAGACTCGTTCCTCTAATCACTACCAACAACTCAATGTAAGGTCAACGGGCACTATATTGCGGTATACACTAGGAAATGGCCATCGTAACATGATCGCGAGCAAACCTAAATCATATTTTCCATTTTTTCTTGTAAGCATACCTGTCGCCGTTACAGGACAGCGAACGTTGTAAAATACTGTCAAACCTCGATGTATCGAACAACGCGTTGGTCCCAAATTGTCCATATATTCAGAACTTGATATATAAAATATCGTGAAAAGGAGCCAAAACTTGTACAAAGCAATATATACGCATAGTACACTCACTTCAAGTTTCAAGCACAGTATTTATTTCTTTGGCTGAAAGTACTATAACAGCTTACCCTTCTTCATATTCGCCAATGCGAGCTTAACCACGGCGTCCTCAACTTAGTCTAAACGATCCACAAGCGATAGTCCAGTGCCTTCTATTGTGCCGTAGAAGCGGCATACTAGGGCCGAAGCAGCAATAGCATCAGTTGCCGTCAGGAGCGGGGTAACTACCACGCTTGAGGGATCAACCTAGGCATGCATCCTCGTTTGGCCGCTCAGCTGTAACGGCCGCTGCGTTCTCCATGTCTGTCAACTCCGCCACTGTTCAATGCTATCATCACCGCCAACGAAGTTGTCAATACACATGGCCTATGGCTCAGCACGGACAAAGGGCTCCAAATGGCTCCAAGTATATTCCGGCCCTTACGGCGATGAGCTATTTATGCGGTGGCTTCTTCACATCTTCAAAGGCAGCCGTGCGCGCCCGCCGCGCGCCTGAGTTGGTTTTGTTCTGTATTGGCTTTGTTGAGAATTTGCAGGGTCGCAGCGGAGCACCAGAGCAAGATGGCAAGCGTGGCAGGCTTCACATTCTGAACAGCTCGCGCCGTACTTGCGCTCCGAGTACGCGCTATGCATCTTTATTTTCCTCTAACACGGGCTAGTAGCGCTGATCTTAGGGCCTCCGCTTTATAGCGTCGGCGGGTGCTATAGGGCCCCCCGCCTAGATGAAACGGCGAAATGTACGCGCCGACCGGGCAGAGATGGGGGTGCCACGGTGGCAAGCAGGTCTGTAGATAAGCCGGAAACATCTGAGGAGAACTCATGGGGAGGTGTCTCGAGGTACACAGGTTTTAGGCGATTTAGAGAGACGACCTCTTCACGTCCATCCAGCAGGATTTTCGCTGACTTTGTCGTCCTGCTGAAGACGCGGTACGGGCCGTTGTATGAGGAAGTAAGAGGTAACCTTACAGCGTCTTGCTGAGAAACACATGCGTCGCGGAAGCAAGGTTTGGCTGCACAAAGACTTGATCGGCAGATGAGCGAGGCGGCACTGGGAGCAGATGCTGAAGACAGACTTGTAGGCGATGAAGGTATTGTAGGGCCTGGGATGAGGGAGCCGGAGGTACCAAGAAGTCCCCGGGAAGCCGCAAGGATGTACCAAAGACGAGTTCGGCCGCTGAACAGCCAAGGTCACGAAGCAGGACGGCACGCAGGCCTAGGAGCACCATAGGGAGATGGTCGACCCAGTGCTCGAGATCCAGGCGCGCAATGAAGGCAGCCTTGAGCTGGCGGTGGAGGCGCTCGACCATGCCGTTGGCACAGGGATGGTATGATGTGGTCTGGCAGTGTTTAGTGCCGAGTAGCCGTGCGAGCGAAGTGAAGAGGGCACATTCAAACTGGCGGCCGCGATCCATAGTAACAATGCCGGGGCAGCCAAAGCGGGAAACCCACGCTGAAACGAAAGCTCTGGCAACTGGCAAATGGAAAGGCGCGTCTTGCTGTCGATGAGGCGATGGCGACGCATGCTGAGGTCCAGATCAAAAAGCGTCAGGTAGTCGGATTCGAGGAGGGGTTCATGTACATCACCGACGATGAGGACCCGTCTAAATGTGCGCCGCAGATCAATGTCCAGAGTGAGGGATCGGAGACCATACGTTGCGATGGAGGCTGAGTTGGCCGCATGGAGGATAGGTCCATGTGATTTGGAAGCACGGTCGGCCTTGGAGGACGGCAGTACGCTGACTTCAGCACGAGTGTCGACGAGGAAGCGCAGGCCAGAAATGCGGTCCATGACGACGAAAATGCGGCCAGGTTGAAGAGCAAGGTCACACGCCACCGTCAGTGATCTCGCTCCGCGTTTCCCGACCAGCTGCATGGTGGAGTGCACTGGCAGGCGCGGTGCTGGAAAGTTCGGTGATACCAGCAGAGACGCGGATTGCGAGGATTGGACGAGTGCGAACCACTTGGCGAAGACGAACGGCGCCAAGGTATTGAGGACAAACCATGTTGGGCATGAGAGGCCGTTCGAAGGCCATCAATAGAAGCGGCCAGCTGATCAATCCGGGCCTCTAACCGTGAGATGGCGGAGGTCTCTGGTGGAGAAGAGAGGGCAGCGACAAAAGAAGTCGCGTCGTGGACACGATCAGCGAGCTGGGCGAGGCGGTCAAGGGTCAGGTCCACCGCAGCAGCCAAGATGAGGCGGGTGGACTGCGGAAAGCGTTGAAGGAAGAGCTGCCTCAACAGTGCGCCATTAGAGTCGGCGTTGATTTCGCCCCGGAGCTGTCGCATGCTAGTGAGCAGCTGGGAGCGGCGGTGTTCTCCAAGTTCTTCGTAGGTTAGCAGCTGCTGGAGGCGCGCACTCTCAGACGCCGTGGTGCGATCCAGAAGGTCCTGCTTTAGTCGCTGGTACGGGGCATCAGACAAGAGTCCAGCGATAATCACCGCCACCTCTTGAGCCACTTCATGAGGCAGGCCTGAAAGTAAATGACGAAACCGAGATGCCTCCGAAGTGATGTGGTGCAGATGAAAGATGGCTTCCACTTAGGCGAACCAGATCTGCGGACACTTGGCCAAGAATGTTTGTAGGTGGATCTGGAGAGCTGCGACGTCTCGTTGGCGCAAGGTAGCGTCACGCGGAAGAACGGCTGATGGCGATAGATAGCTGGGTCTGTCATTTCGTACACCGGAGTCGCCACTGTCGCAAATTTGCAGGGTCTCAGCGGAAAACCAAAACAAGATGACCAGCATGGCAGGCTTCTCATTCTGATCAGCTCCTGCTGTGCTTGCGCTCCGAGCACGCGCTGCACACCTTTATTTTCCTCTAACACGCGCTGATAGCGCTGATAGCGTCGCCGGGCGCTATAGCCTTTATGCCACTCTTGTTTTCCATTACAGTGCCGAAAGTGCTGCTTGGTATTTAGAAAGCTTCCGCGATGCTTTCTTTCTTTTAGCAATTATTTGCGTGTTGGATTACTTCCAATTTCACGCAAATGTCAGAGACGTCCACTTCCTCGCGTTTACAATCATCACAAAACCAACCACACCATGACAGGTCTAACCAAAAACAAAAACAAGCCACCTAAGCTGTCACACCAAGTGTACACGAACATGGGTCATTTGCTACTGGTGTAGCACAAACGGTGGCACTGAAGCATTGATGCGGCAAATGTAATATGCCGTTGACGTCCGCCTAACCAAGCCGCTGCATGCGTACTCGCTACAATCGCCCTCAGCGCGATCGATGTGTGCAGCTATCATGTGCAGCAATCAGGAACGCCCATCGTGCCACCGCTATATCCGAGGGCGTTGCGGGAAAGCTTGTCTCCTGTCAACAGAGCCCAGGTGGTCGGGGATGGGGTAGTTCGATATATTCAGTTTACATCCAGCCCCGCTCGAAACAAATAATGAAATATGCATGCGATATTCCATGTGATATAGACAGTGTTCGACATACGCAATAATTCGATATATCCGTGTTCGATATATTGAGGTCTGAGTGTATGACTGTCGGCGTTAGGTACATAACAAGAAGAAGGTACTGTCAACTGCCTGCTTTAAAATTTAGGACCACTTATAAGCAAAATGGACTCATAAAACGCTGGAGGTACATACCCACACTGGAACAGCAATGAGACTCACACATAATACCGCAAATAGACATACGAATATTAGGACCATTCCGCAATCAAAGAGCCATTCAATAGTTATGTTTGCCATTGACAGAATCATGAAGAAATATGTTACTTGAACTCCAAGCAGGGGTTTTCCCTAATAAGGTATATAGCACATGTATTTCGAAGCCATCGGTTGGTCTGCACAACAATCGCACAGTTAAGACTTACCCTAAATGAGTGACTGTCATGCTTTGGTCTCACGCGCTGGCCTATTCCAGGACACTCAGGTTATTTACTTGTAAATCAAGATTGTACGCTTAATATATTCACGTTTGTAGCTTTCAAATTGTATCGGCAAACATAGAAGACATTTATTAGTCAGCGCTTGTTAATGAATCTTTAACGACCTCAGATTTCATATTTACGGCATATTTATTTAGAGAATTATATGAATATATACAGGGAAATGCGGTGCAGACATGGCGTTACGATGCTCTTCACTTGTACATAGGTAATAAATCAGAGGGGCATAAACCATCTTTGCATGATTAGCAATGATAGACTTCTAACAATATTTGTGCCCGCGCAGAAAAGTCCGGTCATTGTGTAATGCTCAGGCGGGACTCTTAGGCCAGAAGGAGACCGGTAGTCACAAGCGCCGAGACCTGTGTTTTCATTTGTAGTATCCGAATCTAACTCATGCTGATGACAGTGGCTCGCTCTCACCTCTTAAGGAGCTGTATTCGTGAAGCGTGTTAGCAGTGCCTGTTTCAACGCATTGCCGTTTCCACGGTTACGCAGCAACAGTTAGGCTTTGCTTCTACACTACAACGCTTAGAATAGGTAGGAAACGTTTGCCATCGAGCAGAACAGCTTTTTTAGTACTTATGTTCAAAATACCTTAAGTGCTTGCTCCGCTTTGCTGTCGCAAAATAAAAACTGTTTGTGAATAAAAATTTTGCTACTTGCCGCAGGAAACGTGCGCATACTATGGAAGAAAGCTTTCTGCCATTGATTTCAAAATATTTATTGAAATATCCAGGCAGGTGCACTCTACTGTAAACGAATAAATCTTAAATTGTGCCATTCGTTCGAACGCTTAGCTTTGTCAGTCTTCGCTCCTGCTCACTTCAGTTCGTCGTCGTCCCAATTACATCACATTCGTTCAAAATTTGTCGCGTTAGCCTTTCTTTATTGCGCCGCAGTTCATCCTTCATAATTATATATACACAGCGAGTTATTGGGGCATCACACAGGTGTC
Source organism: Amblyomma maculatum (assembly GCA_023969395.1). Classification (NCBI taxonomy): domain Eukaryota; kingdom Metazoa; phylum Arthropoda; class Arachnida; order Ixodida; family Ixodidae; genus Amblyomma; species Amblyomma maculatum. Next base: position 959 of record JAJIZL010052852.1, on the reverse strand, counting down.
TTTATTTACTAATCTAATTGTCTCTCAACGCAATCATCTGACTGCATTTCCCGGCAGCGTTTTGAATGCTAAATGAAGATACTCTCGTCAGATAATTGAAAGATACCCAAAGTCATTTCTAGTGGTTAACAAGCATACAACTTCGCCCCTTTCTTTACGATCGCCTCCTCAACGTTCACCTCAAATAATGTTAAAAAACATTTGCCTTATGAGGCACCAAGTTTTATTACTTCTGTCGAGCATCGCAAAACCATTTAACACTAAAAATATGCAGAGCCTGTTGAAACGTTGGCATATAAACTCGAAAAAGTCAAGCTGTCTCGTATGCGAGAGCAGCTGCGTAAATAGGTTATACGGCCAGGTGGACAAAAGCGAGGAGGTGTTTGTAGTTGCCTTCTCCTGACGAAATGAAGTCACAAAAAGTATATTTTGTGGTGCTACATTCAGTCGACATGTATGCAATAGCAAATTAAGGAGTTCTAAATTCATACCACTCACTTCGTTTCCATATTCCTGGCTGGCACGTGATTGTATATTCTGAGCTTTAATTTTTAACTGACATGGTGTAATCACCTCTTGAACTTGTGTAGGGCTACACTATGGCGCAGCTGTTTCGCATATCGTTTCTGTGGCACTGATATCAGAACAGCGATATTCAACACATGAATACACCTATTTATTGACACCATATGCCGAAGAAACGCTGAATGCCTTCTCTGCGGCGCAATCTAAGTAGCTTTGTGTCCATTCCACGTGCGCATGCAGTCAGCTACTCTGAAAGAAATATTTAGAGTAGATATTGCGGTGCTTGAATACCTCTCCCGGGCATCATGGCTTGTGAACCCATGTTCCTCTTTGATTACAATGTAAAAATGCACTTTACACATAAATATTATTCGTACATATATACATGTATAACTAATATTATTATTTATGCATGTATATGTATGTGTATATGT
>JAJIZL010052851.1:0-12847 GCA_023969395.1 Amblyomma maculatum | reverse complement strand
TTCGCATTGCCGGGTGCCTCCAAACGTGCTCTGGTAGTGTGTGTGTGGGGGGGGGGGGTGTTGATGTGTGTCCTCTGGAGATCGGATGCCATACTCTCCTGAGCGAGCTGCCTTTAATGCATGTTTTCGCCTGCTTTGCCATTGCTGCTGGGAGCCAGACGCAGTGTCACGTTAGCGCGACTAGCTTGAAGCAGCAATGGCAAAGTAGGCGCAGCGCATTAAAGGTGGCTCGCTCGCGCGCACACGGAGAGCGCACAGGGATATGTAAAAGAGCAGACACATCTTCGGAGAGCACACACGAACCAATCACTTCACGTCCAGAGCGACCTGCTCGCAGCAGCAATGGCAAAGTAGGCAAAAATGAAAGATGGCCTAGCTTTGCTATGCCTGGATGTACATAGTGAAAAGCAGTGACTACATCGGGATCAGAGGTTATTTTTTCCAGTCTTCTGCGCCGTTCGCCAGCAGCTAAACTCTCCTTGGCTCCCATGTAGAGCGCGTCTAAGTTCACAGGCATTGTATAATTCGTTTACAGGAAAGGAAAGGCGCTGCATCTGTCACTTGGGATGGATGGATGGAATATAGGAGCGTCCTCTTTGAAACGGGGTGGTAGGAGTTGCTACCATGCTCATTTTCCCCCTTGGATTGGTTAACTATACCATCATTTTATTTATTGAATTTTTGGCACTACCTTACTAACATTATGTCACTTTTCTGCTATTAATACACCAATCTTCTAATCGTTTTTTGCTAGCTTCCACTGTCGGTTTAGTCACCCGGCCACCGGTATCTCTAAACCCCAGAGTTTCAGTAAGAGTGACTGCGCCTGCATCGACTTCCGGATGGATACCATTACATTCGAGAATAACAAGGTCAATTGTTTCAGTGCAGTCACCAAACACTGCACATGCGTTATCTTCATTGTTAAATTTCTTTTTTTAGCTGCGTGTTCTAAGGTACCCTCATCTGGCTTTAAAAAGTAGGGCACTGCCTTGACTGCCTCTTGAGTTATCAGAGAAAGCTTACTTCCTGATCTGAAATTCCACTTTCGGTATAGTTCCACACTCTCTTTCTTTTCCATCGAATTTATCAAAATTCCACCTTAATTTTTCACCTGTTGCTTGATGCTCTTTATTTCTCCGTCCTTGTGATTAGTGTACTTACTAGTTAGTTTCCTAGTTCTTTTCCTCCACTGTGAGTCAACGCTTTTTAGGTATAGGTATTTAAATACTTTGGCTGCCCATCTGTTACTGTCCAATTTCCTCAGGCGTTCCTCATATAATATTTTACTCGGAGCTTCCCGTATTTCGAAAGGTACCCAGCCCATATCCCTCCGTACTGCCTCATTTGTGATTATGCAGTGGGCTCTCAGTGGTAGTCGTTCGGCGGCTCTCTGATTTATTTCTAATATCGACTGTACCTCTGATTTGGCACAAAACCGCATTTGCGAAAGTAAGCCCAGGAACCATAATTCCTTTAAAAATACCCCTCAAAACCTCATACCTGTTGTATCCCCACAATGCCTTATGCTTCATTATCCCGGCATTCCTTCGCCCTTTGGCCTGAAGTGATTGCTCATGCTTTCCAATGTATGCCAGTCCTTCGTTTACCCATACCCTCAGATATTTATATTCTGCTACTCTGGATATCTCATGACCTTGTTTTTTAAGACCCTGATCAGTTGAGCCGTTGAAAATCATCAGACCCGACTTAACTCCTCTAATATTGAAGCCTAGAGCGTCCCCTTTGTCTCCGCAATAATTAACTAGGGTTGGCAAGTGTTTCTGGCTATATGCTAACAGCACAATATCGTCTGTATACATTAAACCGGGGAGGCGCTGCTCTACCGCCTTTCCACTTAATCTATATGACAGGTTAAAACCTAGGTTACTTTCTTGTATCCTCTGTTCCAGATTTATCATATAAAGCATGAACAGCAGCGGTGATAGAGGACAATCTTGCCTTAATCCTTTGAACACCTTGACAGCTTCCGTACGGTACCTCTTATCCCTTCTCATGTAATTTCTACTTTGTTATCCCGCTATATTTCTTGTAGGAACTCTGTTATCTCATAACCGATAACACATTCTTTTTTGTTTAATATGTTCCACAGGAGTTCCATGTTTACGTTGTCGTACGCCCAGTTAATGTCCAGAAAGGCCAAATACAAAGGTCTATTTTCCACTCTAGATATTTCGATGCATTGGGTAAGCACGAACAGGCTATCATTTAAGCGCTTACCATTTCTAAAGCCTTTCTGAAGTTCTCCGAGTATCTTGTAACTTTATACCCTTGCTTGCATCTTTAATTTCACCGCATGCATGGCCTGCCTGTATATACCAGATATAATGGTAATAGGCCTGTAGAATTTTATGTGCATCCGTTCTGCTTTCCCTTTAAAAATCAAATTCATTTTACTCTGCCCCCAGCTGTCCGGAATTTGCTTATTCGCTACGACCGTTTCCAAAGCTTTTGACGTTTCCTTACTTCTTGGACAAAGTTCATTAATCAGCTTGATCGGAATTCCATCTATTCATGTAGATGCGTTTTTCAGGAATTTTTTTTTCTGCAATTTTTCAGTTTAGATTGGTCAGTTATAAGCTGATTTGCGGAGAGTACCCTATTGTCACTCTTAAATGACTCGGCTTTAACTGATGTAATATAGCTCACTGCGTTGTCTCCCTGTAAACAATTTCCATCGTTACCTTGAATCCGGTGCTTTTGATCCTTTTTACCTAGTCAGCTTATATGGTTCCAGAATTTTCTTGGTCCGCCTCTAGTGGCATCGTGTATGTCGTCCGTCCAGCCATAAGTGGTCTGCTTCAGTATACTTTGGACGAGAGCTTGTACTACATCAAGTTTCTTTTGTCGATATGATTCCTATTTTCGGTCTATTTCCTCCTGAGATACCTGTGCCTTTCTTGCCTCTCGGTTTTCCCTTGAAACTGCCCGTCGTTGTTTAATGGCTTCCCTGATTTCTTTTTTCCACCAGGTCCATGGCTTCCTTTTTAGTCTGTAGTCAATGGTCGTCTGCCTGTTGCGGAATTCCCACGTAATTTGTCCCTCGCCATGTTGTTTCTCTATTTACAATAACTAGGTCGTGTCGCTCACTGAAATCTAGCATTAGCTTTCGTTACAATCCGTGTATCCATCCAGATCGCCGATGTGGCCGTTCATGTCCCCCAGTAGAATAATATTGGCCCCTTCTTCGAACTAGCTTATATCGCCACTGAGACATTCAACGAGATCCTTGTTGTCTTGCCTGCATTGCTGTCCTGTTCCTAAATAAACTACCACTAGCCATGTCCGTATGCCGGTAATTGTTCCTAATACCTAGATATGTTCTTTGCAATGCAACATGATTTTGTTCGTTGCCAATTTGTTCCTTGGTGTATCAACATACCTACTCCTCACCACTATTTTTCCGTTTTCGTTCTGTTGCACTCTTCCCACACGTAGCCATCTATAAAAGGCGGATCTTCCAGATCCCTGGGATGAGTCTCGCATAGAGCGTACACACCTATTTTGTCATCCTTCAATTACTGTTCTATCTCTAGCCATTTCGCTATTTTCGCTCTAGCCATTTCGCTCGCGGAAGGCAAGAAGCGCCACCCGAAGGCATTGGAGCGCACTCTTTCCCGCTTGGTCCTCATAGTTGACGGCAGATGCGTGGCGCCACATTCTCGACGTCACCGGGTGGCTTAACTATATGGCCTTTTTTTTTTCTTTAGCCAATCGCAGTATCTGTCACTCCCGGAATCCAGCTATCATCCTCACGGTAGACAAGCGGAATTATGAAGAGCGTTTTACGACCCAGCGCGTGGCACAGCGGTGAAGCGCTCGGTTGGGGATCGAAAAGATCGAGGTTCAATTCTCGGACGGAGTCTAATTTCGTTTTTTGTTAATGAGGGGGAGTGGCACACCTGTTGAGCCTTGCTAGGTAACGCCGGCAGAGCTTGGCAAGCGGGCTGCGCAGCTGGTCTTGGCTGTGACGGTCACACGGTCGCGGCATGCGGCATAAGCGAAGCTCGGCTCCTACCCTCGTAGTGAAGCTTTTCGCTTCAAAAATATGCATTAAAGGGAGCAGGACACAGCTGACGCGCTTATTCATGCAATGCATGCAAGCTCGCTGGCGAACAGCTAGTGTTCTCCGAAGCAATAGAAAGTGCGCAGATAAACGCGATTGAACATTTTCATGCCTATTATTGCAAATGTGCACATGAACTCAGTCTTTTTAAAAATGGTGCAGCATTCATAACACACATCAAACACATACGTACATCGCATACGGGCGAAAGATTACTGTATGCACTTGCCTCGCTGGGCTCGTCCACTGTCCCCAATATGTACCGGCTTTTCTGCATGTCGATCCTAGTATTATGCGAACAATTTTCAAATGAGAAGACCCATATACAGGTGTCGTCCAAAGTCAAGCGCTGTTCTGCAGTGGCTCCTGGTAATCTTAAATGCCATGTGCTGGCGCGCACTTTCGTTTTCCCTTTCTAACGTACAAGTGGCGAGCGATCCCCTCACCCCGCACACGAAGGTCGAGAGCGAAAATGGTAATCACCATCGCGTAAAGAATTCGCGGTTCCATATTGTCTGCGCAAGTCGCACAAGGGAAGTTAAACCGGTGTCACGAGATAAGGACAGATTTCAAAAGCAACAGGCACAAAAAAGAAACACTGCGGTAGCTGTCGTTGCACTGACATGACATTACGAGCACGTTAAGGGACAATGTGAGGACGCTATTTGAGACGCCAGTCCTCGCGCCCAAGACACACACCGCAAAGGGGCTGGCGGAGCTCCCTAAACTTACACACACCGTTCAAATGACGCCGGCGACGTGCGATGCAACCATAGTGCAACGCGCGCAAGGAGTGGCGGCGGCGCAGAAATCGGCACTTCAAAATGAGAGATACAGAAAAGAGATAGCTAGAGGGAGAGAAAAGAAGCAGACCTTTTCCTCTTCGCACCAACACATCGGCCTCCCTCAGCCGCGGCCTCCAAGGGTCTGGAGGTTCGTAGAATTACCCGAGACGGAAACTCTCGCTCCCCCCCCCACACACACACACACTCCCCCCCTTGTATAACCGCTGCTGGAAAGCCTTTTCTTCCTTTCAGATAGGTACGTACTTTCAGGCCGCAAAATATTCAATGCGGAAGCTCCGAAGTGCAGCTGCGGGCTATTCGCGCCCTGTTCAGCGAATGCGACAGCACACACCAGCATGACGGTTGTCCTGAATATAGGCACTAGATGGCGCCACATTCAGAAATGACAGCGCCCATGGTGAAAGGTTCTCTAGCACACTCCGTATACGAGGTTCGATTTGCGACGCTAAATGTGGGGTGGAATTTCACGTCAAGGAAAATTGAACATATACGGGTAGCCGCGGGACAAGATCTGGAGTAGAATTTTACTGTCCAAATTGGGGAGCAGTTGTGGTTAGCAGCGGGAGCTGATATGGAGTAGTTTGTCGCTCCAAAGTATACGAAGCACTTATGACTGACAACGGGAGCAGATGCTCACCGCAAAACATACGGCCATTTGCGGTTAGTATGGGACCTCTTGACCGCGGCCGTTGTCAAAGTAATAGCATTTTCCGACTGTATTAGCAATCATCTTAATGACACGACCATCATCTGCTACGTTTTTCCCCCGCCGAGTAAGGTGCTATTGTTTCAGCGGCTGCGGCGTTGTGTGTGTGCATGAAGCCATCCTGCCACGTTCTGAAATAGGTGAAGGCAGCTGTCCGACGCGATTTTCTCCAGAAAGTTTGGCTCTCCTCGTAAAGTTTAATTAATTTATATTATCAGGCATGCGCACAGAAGACGAGGAAGTGTGAAAATGAAGCTCTCCGGAATAGAGGTTGAGGAAGAGGAATCTCACCATCTGTTGGTTGCGCTCCAGGCTAAGGTGCAGAATCACTCTGTAAATAAACCTTAACAGTGTGGTGGCAGGTGCTGCAACGATAACCCCGGATTCTTATCTACCTCGTTCGAGTCGACGACTCGCTGGGCCTTTGACAGCCACAATGATCCAAGACGGCGACGCACGGCAGCCAGGCCCAGCGGCACCCGCATGGCAGCATTACCGTGAGCCGCGGACCTTTTCTGGCAAGGCTGGCGAAGACGCGGACAAGGGGCTCACCAATTACCAACGGGTGAGCAAGTACAATCGCTGGGATGCCACTGCAATGCTGGCAAATGTCTTTTTTTCTTGGACGCCACAGCCCTGACATGATTTGAGAACCATGAAGCGTGCCTAACGAGCTGGGATCGTTTTCAAGAGGAGATTCGAAATTTCGGGGATACCACGGCAAAACGGAAATGCGCTGAGCAGACTTTATTACAGCGAGCCCAAGTGCCTGACAAACATGCACAATGTACATTGAAGTGGTCCTAAAACTCTACAAAGCGGTGAATCCGAGCATGTCTGACGAAGACAGAGTTGGCCACCTCTTAAAGGGCATCGCGGTGAACGTATATAACTTTTTAATTACAAAAGAGAACGGATTTTCCCACGGCCGTGACCAAGCACTGTCGTACGTTCGAAGCGTTAAAGCTGCGTCGCATCTCCAAAATTCGGTCGCCTGCCTAACGTGACCACTGTTGCAAGCGTGGATTCTCACGGGCATTCACATGAGCCTCCGCATTTGGCCGACATATGATTTGCCAAATTGTCCGTGATGAACTCTCCCGCTATCAATATGTTGTGCATCGCAGTGAAATCCTATGTGATAGCTTCTGCCTGCAGGCAGCTCCCATCCAACGATCTTTTTCTTGGGTTCTACGCTCCTCCTCCCGTTCGTCACCACCGAAACTCCCTACTTCCCAAGCTCGTTCCCATTGCAGGGCGCCACTGCCTCCGCAACGACCCCCGCGGCTGGACCTTGCTGATCTGTTACCGCTGTGGTATGCTTGGCCACATATCCAGATTCTGCCGCCGCCGGAACCCGGCACCACGCTACCAGCGCCAATGGTCAAAACGCCGGTCTACCGTGAGTCCAGAAGCCCGTGACCCGACCTATCCCCCTCCTTCGGGCTCCTACCGCTACGCACCACCACGCAATGACTCACCAGCTTCTGAGCGCAGCCTGACTCCTTCTGCCCGCCGCTCCCGACGTTCGCCTTCTCCACGCCGTTCTTCTCCGCCACCGGGAAACTAGCGTGTGCGGCCGCTAGAGGGGCGGTCGACAGGTCATCGATATTGCCAATTCATCTACCGGTCGTTTTGCTGGAAAACCGCTTGGAAGTGTTAGTGGATGGTGTTTGTGTTATGGCCTTAGTGGATACGGGTGTTACAGTTTCCTTGATGAGCTTAGATTTTTAAACCGTCTCGGCCGCAAAATTATGTTTGGTTGGGATAGAACTGTCATATTTTGAGGTGTAGGTTTTTATCATTTTCGCTCATGACAGTAAAGTGTAATTCCCGCGCACACAAAAAAAGGTTGCCACGGTACACAGTCTACAGGAAGCATAGTTCAATAAACAGGTAATTAAACTTCCGAAGACCTGTTTTCGTGGATAGTTTTATCTTGAAAGCCACAAGGACACACATCAAAAATTTCGGGTTCGACAAAAAGCATTTCGGGTAATGCAGACTGTAGGAAAAATTGACTTATTTATTTTTCAGGAAACCGCGGCACATTGGCAAAATCGAACAGTTGAAATCAAGTTTAAGCGACTGCCGGCACGCAGTTATCCGATCAGGTGAGGAAGTTCCCAATGGCCGATAATGTTACATATATCCAAGGAAGCGTACCACGCTCATTACAAGCCGGGTCGGAAGACACGCGCCCTGCCTGTGGCAAAGAGCGCGAGCTTCAGCTTAAGCGTGCCCCTTCCGTTGCAGCAGTTTGAAATCTCCTTGCACTCGAGTAAGTTGCAGGTTACGTTCTAAAGTTGTTTTTTTAGGAATTTAGGTGGTAAGAGTTTTCTACAAGCAGTATTGCAGTTAAGTGTTTCTACCGTTGCATTTGTAGAGTATAAATCCAACATGATTTTTTCCCCTGTGGATACACGCAACTTTAGATAACAGCTGGGGACGTTGTAAGAAACTAAACGTAATAAATTGATGGTCGCTAAAATAGTCTGCACGAGGCCCAATAAAACGTTCCGAGAATTCGATTCGCACCGTGCAATGATTTGGGTTTTCTTGTATGGCATGAAGGCGCCGTCTTGCTTGAGCCTTTGAGGTAGTTGGAGGTGGGAGAGGGGATGAGAGCCTCCAGAAAGGATCACAGGCGTAGCGCATGGGATCCTTTAGGGGGGCTTTCCTCCCCTCCCCCACCTCCAACTATCTGCATACTGGCAGTGGCGGCGTTGACTCTGTCGGCAGTCAACCGGCCCGTGTACTGCCCCTTCCACTTCAAGAAGAAGCCTTGACTGCAATCACATTCATTTCAAAGGTTCATGGTTAAAATATGTAATGCTCTTCACTGTACACCATTATACACATATAATGCCAAGTCTGGTAAGGCTGCTGCAATAGTATCATGGAGTCATGGCGTCACGTACTGGCACACAGGGATGTCACTTAAAGCTAGGGCAGGTGAACAAACGGCATTTTTTGAGCTCTAAAAATGAGGATCAATGTGAATACGAAAACCATTTACTCACAGCGAACTGTTTAAATGCCTTCTACCTGCCGCTGTAAAATGTGAAATTCTCTTCAGAGCGCTTAAGTGAATAACAAGGGCGGAAACCTTTGGGGCAGAGATGAGCAACTACCTCAGAGTGCTCGAGCTGTGCTCAGCGAAATTATGTCACCGCACTTTGCTGGAAGTTTATTAACAGTAGATCACTCGACGGCAGGCATATAACCTCACAAATGAATAAAGGAAGCTGTCCTCAATACAGCATTCCTGCTATAATATATTGTTTGTTTTTCGCAGTATACTACTGCAATGCTCTAGACTGCTTGCATGATGCTAATAATACGCAAACGCACGATATTTGTTGCCGGCCAGCCAGAAACAAGGCTGTGCTTCAAGCACATCTTGAGGGTTGCCACATCCAGACAAGATTTTTCCGTACATGGGGGGGGGGGGGTGTCAAAGCAAGATGCGCGCACAACGGTGGCCAGTATGAGCGATGCAAAATTCAGAGCACTGTTTAAAATATTCACTCGAGTGAAATCGGTGGAGGAAAACACGAAGGCGCCACACAATATATTCAAGATACCGCTGAGAGACTGCGCAGCTTGTAGACCTACCTCTATGCGAGGCGTCCGGCTCGCTCGACGCCACACAATCCCTATCGTCACTGAGGCAGGCGTCATTTGTTCCTTACTAGCACTTCGAAATCATTGGAAGAAACGGCGAAGTGCCTTTCAAAATAATAAATTCTGCAGAGGACGCAGTCAGTTCTTGTAGTTTGCCGAGCTTTACTCTGCGGTGCCAAGGTGGCGCAATTCGACAACGTGATGCCTGCCTCAACGCGTCATTCCTTTCTCTAGCGCCGTATGTTGTTGTTTGCATCTCACTTCAAAACCAAACCTTGCTGCTTGATATGCGAAAATGATAAAATAAATGCGCACAGAACACGCACTTCCTACTGGCGCGTGGTTAAGGAACAGAGTATAAGAACTTCGCTCCATCTAAATTGCTATGCTTCATGGATGAAAGCATATTTTTACAAGCTGTTAGAATCATGAATTCGCAGATGGGCTAAATCTCCATCACATCTCCACGGAAAAGCATTCATAATGGCTTTGGTGCTCAGGTAGTTCCGTGCTAAATGCTAACTGGAGATAGCTCTCATGGTGCGGTGTTTGTTTTGCAAGCGGAGCTTTGCTGTGTGTGCTTCTGTTTCGTCTAATATGTGTTTAGCAACAAATACGTGTCAACTAACTGGGGTCTGGTCCTGGGTTGTGTAAAGTAGTGTATTGGGACATTTATAACTTAATGAGCACTCGCTTTAAACGGATTTCCTTGCCGTTCGACGAAGTGTAAAATACAAAAAAGGCGCAAGCAAGGCCACAACCTACAAACGTCTTTTTGAAAAATTAGCATTACAAAAGGGACATGTAATAAAGAACAGACGAGGTAAAAACAGAGCACATCGTTATATAGTATACACTATATCGTCAGTTATGTTCGCAGGAGAAAAAAGTAGCTGTGAAATCTTGAAACTGCAATAATCCAAGCGCGGACCATCTATACGCATGAGCGGAGTGAAGGCAGAGAATAGCATTCCAGACAGACTACGTTGTGTTGACGATTTACACATGGTCAAGGTTTGTGACGACTTGAAGCCAACTTGTAGGACATGGCTTGTGTATTGCGCCCGGTTCTTATTCCAGGCGCACAATTCGCTGTCTTCATCATCCGAACTGGGGATCAGGGTAATGCGCGAAGTATTCTAAGAGTATCCGTGTTTTGTTCTCCCAGACGATACTTATTGGTAAGAGTAGTCTGCATGCCGTGTTAACAAAGTGGTCACATCAAATGCTTACACTGCTTACTGAGTATATAAGCTACAATGCCAGCTTAATTTGTTTACTCTTCAGTACATCGGTAAGCTAGACGATGTTCTGACGTTACCTGAACATCAGTCATACATGGAAATTGCTGTGAAACGCCAGCTAGATTTGGTATATTGCTAACATCTGCGTTGTAATGCGAGCTGTTATCAGTGTAGCGAGCCTTTGTTACGTCTCAATTTCGGCAAGCCCATCACAAAATATTCGGGTTCATCGATGCTGGTAATTTTTTCATCGTCTTGGAAAACAGGTAAATCTTGGTAACATGTAGATATGTGAAGCGGTAATGCATATGACATACTATCTTTTAGCTGCATATTCTTCCATCGGAGTAGCGACATCTGCACTAAGCCTTTTCATACTAAGTTTATACTACGCTTTTGTATACATCTAGAAACCGAAGGAAGCTTTGAACGAACGCCAGTTTTGTTGGTTCATAGCAGGTATTGAAACAGCTAAGGCAACCGTAGAAATTGTGCAATACAGGCCGTTGCTACTATGCTTGCATTGCTCTTCCCACTTGGTTTTTATAAAAAGATTGTATATGGCAAAGCCCCTTCGTACACTGCCTGATATGCAGCCATTAGTGCATATTTTGGTGGTCAACAATTCGTTTCAGCTGCGCGCGAACGTATATTTCGTGATGATGAAACGTTTTGTTCTCTATAGAACTATCATATTAGGAGCTCTTTTCAGTGACAGCCTTAAAGGCCATTCACACCGTAAGAACGGACAATCTGCAATGATTGTGGCTTGTAATTAACGCATATGCGCTGGCAAAGAAGAACGGGATACAAGCTATCCAGTTAGCTTACGTGTTAGAATCAAGAATACAGTGCGAAGTACGACCACTAAAGAGATGTACAAATGACAAGACCAGCGGCGTCGTTTGTGTCTCTCTTTTGTCCTCGTCCTTCACGCCGCATTATTTTGTGAATCATAAACCAGCTAGCCCAAACGTGAGTTTTTCATACGTGTTAGTTACGGTAGACATCGATGGCCTCATAGTTTCCGATCTCACATCGACGCGCATATCATAATTGTAATGTACATTGTATACGTTTTCATGTATGCTGTGTACAGGCAGAACGCCGAACCGGACACGATCTGTCTATAGCTCCTTACCTAACCGATCTCTCCTCCGGTTTTAAGTTTAAAACCAGACCGCACGGTTTGAGCGCTTTACCCTGACGGTAGAAACTTGTTTATGCTTCAAGCAGTTCGGGTCACGCGTGTGAGATTCATGCCGGTCTGATATGTTGGAGTAAAAACGAGATCTGAAGATTCTACGGCATTTATGAATCGCCCACGATTTCTAAATCTTGGCAAATTATTGTAACAGGGAGAAACGTATTTCCAGACGAGGAATAAAGATGTCTACATTGAGAGACAGCCAAGGAGCCAGGCGTCCGACTTGCTTTCCCTCAACTTCCACAAACGAGCGCGGCACTTCTCCCTCCGCGTTCTCCATCCGCAACAATATTGCATCTAGTCATTTTTTGACTCAACGTTGTAAATTAGCTGTGGCAGGAACAGCAGCGCATAACTCGGAATTAGTTTTGCACGCGTAGAGTTCCCGATACGCTGCGTCATCAGGCAGCACACAGACATTTTCGCAGTCACCTTCACCATAAGGCGGGTTGCACAGAAAGAGGATAAACATCAATGAGCAAGCAAGGTGTTCCAAATAATGTTTTGTGAAATGAAAAATTGTGAAGGGCATGTACAACAAACTCATTAAAAAACAGTGTTTCTGGGCTGCATTCGTTAATTCGAATAATTCGACAGCGCACATTATCTCCATTCCTCTACACAGTTTCTTCCATGCAGTCGCGGCAATGCTTGTCGGCGTAAATGTGAAGAGGAGATCGAACGCGCCGCAAGACACCCAGTTCAAGCTGTCTGGATGCCGTCATATGAGACAGCTGCAATATTATGCAATATGGTTTAATGCTACCGAAAGCGTATCTAGAGGCGAATATGTGGAAAAAGTTTAAAAATATAAAAATGGGGTTCTTTTTCAATTGTTCTCAGAATATCATTGTTATGATGGTGGTCACGAAAAACGTCTGTGTGCTTCCCGATACCACAACGCATCAGGAACTTAACGCGTACAAAACTGCTTCTGAATAAATCATTGCTGTGTCTGTCATTGCTAATTTGCAACGTCTAGTAAAAAAAATGACTAGATGCAATGTTGTTACGGGTGGAGAACTACGAGGATGAAGCGGTGCGCTAGTTTGTGGAAGGTGAAGAGAAGTGCGTCGAACGCTGGGCTCTCATTGCCTGGCTGCTCGGCTGTCTCTCAGTGTATATATCTTTTAACACAATTCTTTGTAACATCATGTGATATATTTCTTA
>JAJIZL010052848.1:0-17919 GCA_023969395.1 Amblyomma maculatum | reverse complement strand
ATTATTTTCATTTGCAGGTACACTTTAAGCGTGTGCGCCAGGTCCTTCTATTTGTTTAGGAACGCTGTTTAACTACAGGGATTGTGCTCCTTCAACTACGAAAAGTACGCAGCTGCTGCTGCTCTTTAGCTGTTAGAGACCCATTTATTTTGTCACTGCGAGAACGGAGGGGGGGCGGGAGGGGGCGGAAATCATACTGCTGGCCCCCTTGAATGAAGCTGCGGCTTATATCGTCCTCTCTTCTGTTCCTCTCGTGCCAGTCTCACTTACACGATGGGTCACTCCTATTTTGACATGAGGCTGCGCGCGGGAAGGGAACTATAGATTCGGAACCAGCTTGGGCAGCAGCAGGTGCGTAAAATTTTCTTTCCGTGCTACCCGAACATTACCGGAGACAACGGTTGTGGGTTGTGGACTCGTTTACTGTATTCTAGGACCGAAATATTCAGTCCGGCGCCCGCCTGTGCAGCTCCAGAGCTTCTAAGTAGGAAGGGCCTGTTTAGAACGGTTCTGCCTCACCACCGGTCGGTGCCGGTGTCGACGCGCGATGAGCCATAGATGTGCGACCTGCATCGGTAACATTTCTTCCATCGTGACGCGTCATGCGCAATAACCCATTCATTGGCCGTGAGGCCTGACAACCTCCTTAGCACCACCGCGAACCATTGTGCAGTGCCGCGACCCCGCTTTCAGATATGGTTCTAAGGGTGTGAGTTTGAGGAGGCCTGTGGATTAATCATCATCATCATCATCATCATCATCATCATCAGCCTGATTATACCCACTGCAGGGCGAAGGCATCTCCCATATTTCTCCACTTAACCCGGTTCTGTGCTAGCTGCTTCCACTTTACCCCTGCGAACTTCTTAATCTCCTCCGCCCACCTAACTTTCTGCCGCCCCCTGCTACGCTTTCCTTCCCTTGGAATCCAGTTTGTTACCCTCAGCGACCATCGGGTATACTCTCTTCGCACTACATGTCCTGCCCATGCCCATTTCTTCTTCTTAATTTCTACTAGAATGTCGGAAACTTGAGTTATTTCTCTGACCCACTCTGCACGCTTTCTATCTCTTAATGTTACCCCTACTATTTTTCGTTCCATAGCCCTCTGGGTTGTCCTCAACTTAAGTAGAACTCTCTTGGTTAGCCTCCACGTTTCAGCCCCATAGGTGAGTACAGGCAAGGTGCAACTGTTCTATACCTTCCTTTTGAGCGATACCGGTAAGCTGCTAGTCATAATCTGCGAGTGCTTGCCAAATGTGCTCCATCTCAGTCTTATTCTTCTTGTTATTTCCTTTTCATGGTCCGGATCTGCGGTTACTACCTGTCCTAAGTAGACATATTCGCCTACTACCAGTATTTCGCTAGCTAATGTAAACTGATATTCCTTCCCGAGGCTGTTGAACATTACCTTAGTTTTCTGCATATTGATTTTCAAGCCTACCTTTCTACTTTTCCTGTCTAGGTCATCAATCATTATTTGAAGTTCATCCCCTGAGTTGCCTAGCAAGACAATGTCATCAGCAAATCGCAGATTACTGAGGTATTCTCCATCTACCCTTACCCCTAACTGCTCCCATTCCAAGTCTCTGAATACTTCCTCTAAACAAGCTGTGAATAGTACTGGGGCGATTGAGTCTCCTTGCCTAACACCTTTCTTTATGGCAATTTTGTTACTTTCTTTATGCAGAACTATGGTTGCTGTGCAGCCACTATATATATCTTCCAGCACTTTCACGTACGGTTCGTCTACCCCCTGATTTCGTAATGCCTGCATCACCACGGAGGTTTCAACTGAGTCAAATGCTTTTTCTTAATCAATGAATGCTATGTATAAGGGCTGGTAAATTCCGAGCATTTTTCTATCACCTGATTGATGGTATGGATATGATCGATGGTAGAGTACCGTTTCCGAAACCCTGCTTGATCCTTTGCTTGATTGCAGTCTAAGGTTGTACTGATTCTATTAGCGATTACCTTAGTAAATACCTTATACGTAACAGACAGTAAGCTGATTGGTGTGTAATTTTTAAGGTCCTTAGTGTCCCCTTTCTTGTGAATGAGGATAATGTTTGCATTCTTCCATGGTTCCGGTACCGTCGATGACACGAGGCACTGCGTATACATGGTGGCCAGTTTTTCAGATTTCCCCCTTTTCATAGCTTCTAGTGCTTTCTTGACCTCGTCCTTCGTCACTGGTGGAACGTCTGACTTTTTCCTTACCGCCGATCTCATTACGGTCCTGACTACTTTGGCTACTGTAGAGATCTGTATAGAACTCCTCGGTTACTTTGACTATATTTTCCATATTAGTGATGACGTTGCCCGCCTTGTCCCTTATCGCATACATCTGGTTTTTGCCTATGCCTAATTTCTTCTTTACCGCTTTAAGGCTTCCCCCGTTCTTTACGGCATGCTCAATTTTCTCCATGTTATACTTCCTTATATCGGCCACCTTGCGCTTATTGATTACCTTTGATATCTCGGCCAATTCGATCTGGTCTGTTGGACTGGAAGCTTTCATACTCTGGCGTTTCTATTCAAATCTTTCGTCTCCTTAGACAGCTTACCGGTATCCTCTCTAACTGTCCTACCGCCTAATTCTACCGCGCACTCAGTAATGATATCTCTGAAATTATTGTTCCTTGCTTCTAGGGTAATGTCGCCATCCTCAGTTAGAGCTGAATACCTATTCTGTAGCGAGATCCTGAACTCTTTTGCCCTCCCCCTCACCGCTGATTCGTTGATGGGTTTCTTTCTTACTAATCTGCTGCGTTCCTTCCTCAGATTTAGGCTAATTCAGGACCTCACCATCCTGTGGTCACTGCATCGCACTTTCCCGATTACCTCTACGTCTTGCATAATGGCAGGGGTTGAACACATTATGAAGTCGATTACATTTTTAGTCTTTTCGCTAGGACTTTTCTATGTCCATTTCGGATTCTTCCGTTTGCTGAAGAAGGTATTCATTATTCGTAAGTTATTGCGCTCTGCAAACTCAACTAGTAACTCCCCCCTGCTATTCCTAGAACCAATGCCATAGTCACCTACTGCTTTGTCTGCTGCCTGTTTTTTCCCTACCTTGGCATTGAAGTCGCCCATTAGTACAGTATACTGCGTCTTTACTTTTCGCATTGCCAATTCTACATCTTCATAGAAGCTTTCAACTGCCTGGTCATCATAACTACATGTAGGTGCATAGGCCTGTACAACCTTCAGTTTATACCGCCTATTAAGCCTAATTACGACGCCTGCAACCCTCTCGTTAATACTATAGAATTCATCTATATTACCCACTATATACTTATTGACAAGGAAACCTACTCCTAGTTGTCGCCTCTCTGGCAAACCTCGATAACACAGTACATGCCCATCCTTCAGTACAGTATATGCCTCATTCGGCCTCCTAGCCTCACTAAGCCCTATGACATCCCATTTCATGCCCTCTAGTTCCTCTAACAGCAGTGCTAAACTAGCTTCACTAGCTAGGGTTCTAGCATTAAACGTTGCCAGGGTCAGTTTCCAATGACGGCCTGTCCAGCGGAGCCAGGCTTTCTTAGCACCCCCTGGTGCGTCACAGGTCTGACCGCCGCCGTGGTCAGTTGTTCCGCAGCCGCTGGTGACTGAGGGCCGGGGTTTTATGGAGCTTATCATAGGAGGTTGTGGCCAATTACTGCACCAGGGTGGCCAACTCCTGCTCTGGTGATAGAGTGCGTTGCCGGAGGCGTTCACCGGCATCAGGTCGCACTCCAAACCTGTGTATGCAATTCCATCGACACGCGAATTTTTTTTATTTTTTTTTTCATCCGGTGGAGAAATGCGTGGCACCGGGATTTGAACCCCGGTCCTCTTGCATGCAAGGCGGATGTTCTACTGCTACGCCACCGCTGCGCCATGTGTGGATTATTGCAGTGTTTGTAATGAAGCTTTCTGTATAATAAACTCTAGTGCTCATAGCCTGCCCTTTCCTTCTATCGGAGGGAGAGCGCATGCACGCAGTGAATACTTGTTCTGCGCTGAGCTTTCTCTGGCCCGAACCGACGGTATGAGTGTGAGAGGCTACATGTAACAGTATACCAACAAACCTGTTCCAACAATATGCAGTCAGGCCTTAACGAGCGAAAAGGAGCCTTTTAACACACACGGGACAATAAGAGGAGAGCAGTTGATTATTCATTCTAGTTATACTTTTGGAAGGGTTAGGCTCATGTCTGCTGCACAGATATGGATAGCTCCGGAGTAGTGCCCGGAGAGTTGAAGGTACTTCAAGGGTTATTGCCGTTAAAAGCCCAGACCACGTCCGATAACTGAGCCCTGTGCGGAGTCTGTCCGTCGGTTACTCCAGTATCCTGCTCACATCTGTCTCTGCAATGGTTGTGAATCCCGGCTCGCTTCGATACCGGCAAGCGCTTCACCAGCTAATGTGTTTTCCTCGTGCTTCTAAACCTCGATCACTTAAACAGTTTTCCGACGGTATCATATAAATGTGTGGTCAGTTTAACCGGGCCAGAAAATGAGCGCTTTATCAAACACAATTTTAGCGTACCAGTAAAAAACCACCACTATAGCCGCCGGAAACAAAGTGACGAATTGCCTCAAAATGGCAGCATGATAAGACCGTAAAGCGGCATGGCCCCATTTTGAGAGCATAAAGTATGCGAAGCAAAACACACTCTCTCCATTCCCTCTGAACCGCCGACTGACATCCGGCACAGCTTGTGGTCGCTTTCCTCAACAGTCTGTTTGCGCAGCTTTGTGCCGGAAACGGTTTCCCGTTAACACAGGTTTCGTTCGCAAGCGCACTGCACTATCACAGCACACGTTCCTGATTCCTCATCGCAGAGAGACAACCCGAGTCGCCATGCCTGTGGTCCTTTACATCGCACCAGCCAGCCCTCCCTGCAGCTTTGTTCGCTCACTCGCCAAGTCCATTGGCGTTGAGCTTCAGCTGAAGAACTTAGATCTCTCCAAGAAAGAGCATCTCACAGCAGATTTCCTAAAGGTTTGCAGCTCGAGCGGAATCTTTATTTTTCCTTCTGCTTTAAATTGATAGCGCTTGCTTGAACTGGTCGCCGTCTTAGGTCACCGTCTTGCTTTCCAGCAGCGCATACGAGACACTGCAAATACAGAAAATATGGCCCCCGTGAATGAAAAAAGCTTCTTGTGTTCAACATACGCTCAATGCCCAGCAGGCTTAAGACTCCATGCGTTGGATAGAAAAGCTATTAAGGCGGCTCGCAGCGTTCAGCGCCAGTGTCGCTTTTTCTTTACAAGATTCAAGTTTTATGTCATTAAATAATGGAATTCTCAAAGGTACTATAAGGAGGTACGGTACTGAAAGAGGTCTCGAAGCGGTAAACTCTACTCGTACGTCTTCTAAAACGTCAGATTGGTCTAACAATACGATTTGCGACGAAAACCACTGCGCTGATTTTAAAAATGAATCATCTGTTCGAAATTGCGCCGTTATAAGCAAACGTTTTGTTTAAAAAACTGGCTCTAGTGGCAAGTATTCGGTTAAAGTTTAAACTGCAATGACTATGAAACGAAATTTCTAAAGTATTTAAAATTGCAAAGATGACTTACCGCCATTTATTATAAGAGCACTAGTAATGAGTTCAAATAAGTAAATCTACGCGCCAACTATAATAACGCGTTATTGTTGTTGCTGACAACATATTTTAGCTGCATGCCAGTTTGGACCTAAAATTGTCCTGTAGCCGTAACCGACAAGGCAGTATTGACTAAGGTATGGCGCTATATATCTGATATATTGGAGGGCCATTGTAACAGAGCTGACAGTATTTCCCAGCATATGTCATACATTTGCTAACTTCAGTGGAATGACAGCTAAGTATGTCCGTTGTAGCCATCCTTTTGCAATGACATTACCAATACTATTGATAATTTAGATACGCTGGCCCTTACAGCCTATCGCATATAATTGCCATTTAATGGTGCTACAATTATTGGGGACCATTGGATATGCCGGGCCACTGTTGGTATCATTACAAATAGGCAGATCCAATATTTTCAATAATGGAATAGTCATGATCAAGTTTGGATGCGTTATAGATTGTCAGAGGTGGACCTACGTTAGGCCACTCTTTGCCCTTTCACCAACAATATTTGCCCAAGCACGTTTGCTAACTGGGTTATAGGTTAACTATGTACCGGAGGGGCTTTTTTCTCATTTCAAAACCCGCTGAAAAGCAGCATGCCATGTGTGCGCTCTAGAGAAGCTTAAAAATGCTTTTGAATCCTGATGCCCAGCTCATTTTACAAGATCAGGTGATAATGATAAAGGATGAGCTGGCCGCAGAAAAACCACGTCAAAGACTTCTTCATATCATAACTATCATTACTGTGTACTATTTGAGATTACTTTGAGGCTTATAATGCGGGCTTTTAACTGCAGTATTTAAATATAAATTCATACTTCGTGCCCTGAGATACGGTAGCGTTACCGTGCTGCAATATAGCCTCCTATAGCAAGCCATCGCCGTGACGGCAGTACAAAGAGTGGTATCCAGTGCATTTGGGAGCTTGAGAGCGCCTACTTGTTCCACAATAAAAGCAATCAGGTTTGTCCGGGAAGAGAGGATTTCTAGATCGAGCCTCATATGTGCCATTTAGCCCTAAGTAGCGGTGCAACCCATCAAGCTGGCGTGGTTTGGTGGAACTTTGAAGAATAATTTGGACATTTAGTGTCATTTCATTAAGGTTTGCTTTTACGCTTTCCCTGTCTTATTTTATGGCATCTGCGCCTGCGCGACGTCGTTTGGAAAATTGTAAGCAAGGTCTCTTCAGATTGAAGATGCATTTTCTATTGCCGTTTTGAATACGTGATAGGTATTCTTGCTGCCTCCAATTGCGCGTTAAAAACTCTTCAAAAAAAGCCCTTTTTTCTCTGCAGTGATCTCGAATGAAAAACGTAATTTCATTTGCAGCTCAATCCGTTCCACAAGGTGCCCACCCTGGACGACGATGGCTTCATCGTTTATGAGAGGTACATTTGCCCGTTAGTTTACTCCAGTGCTGTTTTTTGTCCGAAACGTTTTGAGATTATTAGACCATAAGAAACACGCGGAGTTAGGACATTTCTTTTGTGCCCTAACGTTGACACACACGCCCTCGCAGTGCGTTCTCGAGTTAAAGGAAATTTGTGTGTCTCTTTGCTTGCTTGACTGCTCAGCGTCAAAGAGAAAAACAATCATATATATTTTTTATCCCTGTTTTCAGCATAGGCTCAAAACCTCAACTTTATTGTTTTTCGAGATAACGTGTGCATGATGAATATATAAAGCCTATTTATAAAGAAGGTTGCTTTCCTTAACACATTTTACAATAAGCAAGAATTGCCTGCGGAAACGTCATATTTGGGCAAACACCGTTACACATTCCGGGTTATTGCCACGTATTTTTCTAGGTTCAATACACATAATGGGATACAACATATTTGTATGTCACTTGATCGCAACTGCGTTGCTAGGAATGTTCAGTGAAAAATGACAGGATCGGTTTATCGCGCCAATCTCATGAGTCCATATTAGTTACAAAGGGTTTGGTTATAAAATATATTTCTTATCACCAGAGTGTGTCCTCAGTCGCTTATGTCGACGTGCGTCGCACGCTCTGCGCCACAGTCGATAGGAAGTGAAGTCAGAAACGTTTAGGTATAACTATGAAATAGCCCTAAGCGTCGTTCCACGTATGATTTACTAAAGGTTCGGCGCAAATAGTAGACTCGATGAAAACAAGAATCAAACCCTCCGATATTACACAGCTATTTTTCTTCAGCATGGTGGCGGACAGTTTATGCCCTTTTAAACCCAAACGTCTTCTACATTATTCCTAAAATTATTTTATTCTTATAAAAATAGCGCTCAAAAAGCACATCGAATGGATACACAGGCCCGACGTTGAGTTTGTCGAGCAGATACCTTTATAATCGCAAGGATGCTCTTGTAATGAAAACGATATTTGTATAGGCGTGAAGACACAGACGGGAAGTGCACTTCGCCATCACCGCGAAAGCTTGTCATTCGAGTAACGCAAGGACGGTTCATATATTGAGCGCCATCCCGTTAAACCCCGTTGGTCCCCGTCTCTTCCCCGCAACCTTCTTCCCTATCGGCGCAAGCCGCAACGTCTGGCCCCTCCGTGATTTGTATATAATCGAGGTGTGTCATCGCCGTTCTCTCTTTCGCTGCCGCTGCACTGTCTCCTTGCACGTCGCTGTGTGAACTTAGGATTTATAGATCTCAAACGGGGCCTTTCCACTATGTAGTGAACGTAGCGGGAATGTAACGAACACAGAAAAGGTAATGTATCGAATATAATGAACATTTCGAATTGTAACTTTTCTTCATTTCTCCGCAGTGTCGCCATCGCCTACTACCTGCTCCGGAAGTACGCTCCAAAGTCTGAGCTGTATCCGGATTGCATCAAGCACCGCACTCACATCGACCGAATCCTCGCAACTCTTTCTGCCACCATAATTCCTCACAAAGCTGTCTTCTTTGTGAGTGAAATTTGTTTTCCACTTGCTCCTCTATCAACCTCTTTACACGGGAGTAATTACTTCAAATAAGATGAAAGTTTTAAATTCAACAAATCAATGACAATTTTATGGCACAGAAGATTTCCGCAAAAACGCTTGCCTTCTCAGGTGTAAACAAGTAACCTGCTAACAAATAAATGCCTAGAGAAATTGCAGCAGCGTGTATGAACGAACTGCATCCCGAGATATTAGTGACAACTGCAACTGATTTCCTGGCTTCATTGCTACCACGGATGTATCAACGATCTTTATGGAACATATGTGTACTTTTTACAATATTTATTTTTAATTTTTATGGTAACATGCTGACTGGGAGGTTATTCAGTCCACGGATGATTCATATCTATTTCATTAGTCAATGTACGTTTATGTTCCAAGGGGCAAGTAGGACTGAAGCATAATAAAGCGAAATATAGGACATATTCTTGGTTCGGGCTCTGTCTTCGTGTGTCAGTGTTCAAGCAGTTAAAAAGCAATTCAAGCGTACCAGCCAAGCGCGTCAAAATGCTATTCTGCAAAGTACGCACTCTTCATTGTATTCAAATTAAATAACTATATATCTGTAATTGTCGCCCTCGCATAGGTTACTCGCAAAAATCTTGTTATTGAATCGGTGAGCACGAAGCAGCTGCACCTCGTACACTTCTTCGAGGAAACCTCTTATGCTAAATATTGGCCCTTCGTCTACAGAGGCAAAATTATTCCTGTGGTTGCGAGGTCAATCTCTGTTTCTTTTACGGTATGGGCTTCCGAATGTGTTCATCTGGCGTATTCGCTAGTAAAGGAGACGTACTTGAAGATCACAATGAAATTCACTCGTCCCTTATGATGTCCCCACAGCTCAACTTTCATACGAGGTGCGAAGAGCACCGTATTTAAACTTTAATACGCTGTACAATCTGAAATTGGCAACTCGTTCCTTTGATATCAATCTTTGTGCAGCGCTCCCGTTTCTCGAACAAGACAAAACCAAGCAAGGACGAATTGGCTGCATTTGAAGAGAATGTACTAAAGGGTATCGAGAACCTTATCGGTGACGGCAAATTCGCCGTCGGTGACAAGCTGACTGTGGCTGACCTCTACCTGTTGACCAACCTTGTCGGCATATTCGAGGTAAGTCAGGCTTGAAAGAGACACACTTCCTAATGAAACCGCCTTTGCTGCTGATCTTTGTTTCTTTACCTCTTTAAATAAAGTCACAAGTAAATGTCGAAATGTATACTGCCGTTCACGCTTTGCACTATAAGTCCGAATCTCGAGATAAAGCTACCTAGTTGGTCGCCTTTAGTGGTGTGAAAAGATGTGGACAGAGACGAAGCGGAGCTCTCAGTGTTCACGTCTTCTTGTACTAGTCAGCGCGATTACGGTAGTACAAAACAACAACTAGCCTCCACTCTTGCCTTCTAGAGAAAGTTAGCAGTATATGCACTAGGGCGTTTGCTCAATCATTAGTTCAGTGCTACACGTCACCTAGCGATTTATACCATAAAATCGTATGTGCAAAATGTTTAGACACGAAATTAAAACCTCTCCTTTAAACTCCCTGTGTTCATTAAAAAAGACGATTATAGAACTTTGTTCAAACGCGGTTCTAAAGCGGTGGAGTGCAACGTAAAATAATATCTAGATTCTTACGGCGCACTTTTGATTTTAGCGGTAGAAGTCAACCGTAATTTTTCTTTATTTTGAAGTCAAGCAGGATGGCAGTTGCGATCAGCCTGTCGGTATTTCTCTAAACATGTGAACTAAAATGTAGCTCTGTTTTATTTTCAGAAAATAAAAATTATTCGCCAATTAGCCTAGAAATTGATTTTGATTTAATTATTGTGCAAACTAAAAAGACCAGCTGCTGCTTCTCGACCTGTCATTTTGTAAATAACCAAAACTGGTTATTGGGGCACTCTTAAACAAAACAATATTTTTTACACCTGGATACCCTCATCTTTTTTTGACGATGGCGCTCCGCACAAGCAAGCCTGGAAAGCCCGTAACGGCAGTTTTTCATGCCGTCGTAGACGGTCCCTACGTGGGTGGTGCTGCGATCTCAGCAGTGTGCAAAGGCTTCTGTGCGGTACTCGTGAAAACTGCCTGCCACCAGGACTTCTTTATATTATAGCTACGTGCGCCAACAAACCGTACCATCCGGGCCACACGCCGAAAGAGTTGGAAGAACAGGCTGTTCCTGCAAAATATATTTTTTGGGAGGCATTGCCAGTTACAGAGGGAGCTCGTCAAAGATATACATTCTTTCCAGGGAATAGAATCGGAAAGGATGCATCTGAAGCGCGTATAATAGAAGACCTAAACATATATGAGCTTTTATTTGCGTATAGAAATAAGAAAAAAAGTGTTACACAAAGGAATGCATTATATGGTCGCACTTTTGCTTCTCTTTGCCTCTTTATTCTTGAATCCGCTTTTGCATGTCTGAAAACTTGTTCTTCGGTCTGTCCTCCGTAAGGTGGGGATGACAGGAAATCGCGCTTGCTAATGGCAACGCCTGTATTGGAAAGGGGGTATAGTGCGGTATCCGCGTACATTCAGCAGCTAGAGAGCAACGCAGGATGGAGAACAACAGAGCAGCAGACAAGCTGCCGTGCACAGAGCCATATATTTACTGAAAAATCGTTTGAGCTCCCAGCGGCACCAGCATTGAGGGATTACGTAACAATTGTTTGCGGAAGAAAGAAGAAAAGGTACGGAAGAAAAAGTAGAGGCTGCCGGATTGTGACATCCCACTATGACGTAACACCCCATTGATGATGGGTACCTCGTGACTCGCATTGGACGTCGACATTCCCCCCTTGGTTATTTCGATGTCTCATTGACTTAATTGCCTCGAATTAATTACATATTACTCTGAATGCGCCTAATATTTTTCTGGGCAACACTTTTTTGTCCTCTATCTAGTGTAGCCATTCGTTATCTCATAACTCGTTACGTTCGAACGTAATCCTGCCGACAAAGTTCTGATGACACGACCTTCAAAACATAACCACCGTAGGCTTCGCATTAAAAACATCATGCAGACGCTAAGGTATGTGCAGCCACGTAATTAGGTGGTTAAATTTTTCATTCTACGCAAGCTAGCATGGAAAATCTTGAAAAGGTGGAACTTGTAAATGAAGATAGCCCTTGAATACATAGGCCTCTAAAGGAACATCAAGCGGTCTAAAAGTATAATGCATTACATAACAGTACCCCTCCCCCTTACTCAGAAATTTAGACATAATTAGGTAAATTTGTAGAGGTCGTGAAATATAAGTAGAAATAAGCGTTCAGTATTAAATATCCTCCATTCCGACCAAAATGACTCAGCGTGTTTAAAATATCTACAATAAACCGCGCCTTGCTTTGCACTCTCACTGCGTGTATTATATTACTTCAGGCTCTATAACATCTCTCCCATGAACAAATGAGTAAATGTGTATCATACCGACGCCACTCATTTACATGCATTTTCTCGTATGAAGTGAGCCCCACCTGATTTGTTGTTGTCTAAAATGAGCCCTTACGTTTGCTTTGCCATGATTTGTAACAGTTCTCTGCTATCACTGTCGCAACAATACTTCCAAAGTGTTTTAGCAGCCCCCCTCTCTCCCTACGAAAAAAAAAAGCTTGCTTGCTATCTTTGATAGAAATGCTTGCAGTGTCATGACTGTGCTTCTCGTCCTTTATGCTCTTACCGTTTTGTTTCTATTTCAGACTGGGTGCTTCGACACAACCAAGTTTAAAAAACTGGTGAACTATTACGAAGGCATAAAGTCGGAGCTTCCTTACTTCGATGAGGTCTACGGTCTTCCCCTGAGCATCATGAACAAGCGCTGGTCTGAGCTTAAGTAAGCTGAAGAAATGTGTTGAAGACTCGCAGTGAAACAAAAAACTTTAATAAAGGTGGCTTTTTAAGTGGAACTGCCCGCTCCTTCTTTAGAGAAAGTCAACATATGCTTCTCACAGAAGGAACGTTTTGTGAGAGACGTAGATAATTTAGCCTTTGGGAAAGAGAGCCATGGCTAGCATTGACCGCCTACTTAAGAGCAGAGACATCAGATTGCCAACCAAGATTCGTATAACACGTGCTATGGTCTTTCCAGTTGTGATGTATGGATGCGAGAGTTGGACTGTGAAAAAGGCTGACCGCCGAAGAATGGGCGCGTTTGAATCGTGGTGCTGGCGGAGACTCTTGTGAGTTCCTTGGACTGCCAGAAGATCAAATCAGTTGATATTGTCGACCATAAACCCTGACTGCTCATTGGAGGGTCAAATTCTAAATTTAGAGCTTAGCTACTTTGGTCATCTGATGAGAAGAGAGCAGTCGCTAAAGAAAGCTTTGATGTTGAGAAAGGTTGAGTCTTACCGGAGAAGGGGTAGGCAGTGAACGCGATGGTTAGATGGCATCCTTGAGGCACTGCAGATGAAGTTATGTGATGTTAGGAAGTTAGCAACAGACCGTAAAGCGTGGCGTGACATGGTCCATAGGGTCACGAAGAGTTGGACACGACTAAACGACTGAACTGAACTGAGATAATTTAGCCGAACTTCTAAGCTCGCAGACATGTTTTTTGCCACTCTATGGGAAATTCAAGCGAGAAACTGAAAGGAAATGAGCCTTTCTACCCGCGCTGTGGGCAGTAGGTTGTTCGTTATTTCCGTTAGTGCTGCGAAGAAGTGCAGGAAGAAACGGTCAGTGGTCGCTATGCTGAGGTAAATCACAGCCCATGGGACGAGGATAATGGTCTGCCTTGTTTTCTTGGCTACATAGCCGCTGCTGCACAGCTACAGAAAGCTGTCCACAAATATGGCTATCCGAAAACAGAAAGGGTTGCCCTGTGATGAGCTCCTCTTTTTTGTTATGGACGAAACTGGGTTCGCCTTGCCACTTTTACTCTCGGGTAAATTCGGACTTCAATTCCTTAAATGCATTTATGCATAATATATCCCCCATTGCCATATTATTTGCAGCGCTGCTAGTTTATCTTGACACCATAGCAAGCGGGAGAATAAAAACCGCAAATATGGCTGGTTCAAACAGGGTGTTTTCCGAGTGCACGTAAGAAAGTAAAACAAAAGTAGACACCGAAGGACAGGTAATTAAGGATTGTTGAAACACATACCGCGTGTATTATGTATACCTAGAAGACGAATGTATCTGGATAATGACAGGGACAAAACACCAGCATATAGGAACAGTACTTAAAATGCGACACTTATAATGACTGTGTACGCCATTGTTGCTAGGACAACGTTAACCGTTTAGACAAAAGAGAATTATTGTTGACATAATATTAATTCTTACCGACAGTTAGTCACTAAGTAAGACAAGCAAACTGTATTACATTCCTTAAAACTGGTCTAATGAAGTCTGCTGTCGCAAGATCAACTTGAAAAAAAAAAATTACTACACATTCAACTATTTCGCGAACCCATGTCTGGCGCTATATTTAGTGGAAATCTGCGCGGGTCACTGAATATTGAACTGAGTACAATTAGATGCTTAGCAGAAAACCATATTATCGAAATGAAGCTAAGTTGTGCTAACAGCCATTGAATTGCCGGATGCCATTTGAGTGAACACTTCAGATGCATGACTGTTGTAGGATAAGATGCAATAAGAGTTGATGCCAGGTCACATCATTCTTTATTGACTAGTGGGGAGGTAACCAACACATCGGTTTATCGGATATACATGTAGCTTCAATAATTTTCAATTCTGTTTTAGTTTGCGGAGAAATCAGTACTGATTAGCATAGAGTGAGGGATTTGATTGGCTGAACATTGCTGACGTGTAGATTAGCGAAGTAGTTTGGGAAGGTTCTAAATACATATTAGTTCAAAAACAGCTATTGAAGCCGTTAGTATGTGATGCGTAGTTATCCACTCAACATACGAATGGTTCAAGTTGGCCATGAGAATATTTATTGTCATACGCATAACGCCGAAGGAAAGAATAACTGCCAGAAGCGCTATTATGTCTTCAGGATAGAATTCTAAAAATCAACTAACATATATTGTAGAAATCCCACAAAAGTATCAAAGCGACACTTTGAGCGCATTAGACATAGAGAGCAGAATATACAACCAGCTTTTCTTTGTCGTCAAAGCAACAAATCCAAGAGAATCTCGATCTTTGCTAAGGGCTAAGTAAATGGCCAGCACGAAGAGCTGAATAGATATTGAGTACGATGTTGCAATCTCTACGAAGCAACATAATATGAGCGACACTAAAAACAGGAAGAGAGCAGAATATGGGTCAAGTAAGAAACGCCAGGTAAAGACAAGAAGCCGAAATCAAGAGAAGAAAGTTTGTACTATTCTACTCTCAGGGCATGCAGTGCGATGGCGAAGAAATTCAGGGTGTTCAAAGGCCAACATATTCAAAAGCAGAGCACAGAATTCTAGCCAGGGCGACAGAAAATTTGGTAGACAATGAAAAGATGCGGTTTTCAAGCATATCGCAGCTAGCAGAGGTCGTGGTTAAGATAATACAGGCTTTTGTGCTGCATTGGGCGTGGTCACACTTCTACTTCTCCTAATGATTACAATTTCATGCTTTGAAATATGAAATGAAATCCAATTTTTCGTGGTGGTGAAGATGTTGATGATGCTGAAAATTGTCTTTTTAACGCGATATACTTTTTAGCATTCGATACCGCAAAAAAACCGCCGTCGTCATTGTCGGTGTCGGCGTTGGCGTCCATGAACGAATGAAATATGGTAGAGGCACTGACGACTGCTTACATGTAAGGGTGCGAAAGGATCACTTTTTGTGGCCTACATTTCGCTGTAAGTGCATATTAATGCATTAAAGTTATTATTTATGTAAGATACACAGAGGAGGAGCAGTAGGATGTTTTATTTAAACCAGCGGATGGTTGGCGCTTTGAGCACCAGCGGGAGCAAATAAGAAGACTCTCGAAAAAGAACGAAGCTGAAGACGCTCTGGCTCGCACTGAAAGCGAACAAATGGTGAATTTAATATATATCTTCCAGAGGGATTTCGGAGCACACATGATGTATCCAAGAAATATACTGATGTCCTCCTACATTACAGACTTGACAGAAGAAAATATTTCTCCCCCCCCCCCCCCCCCAAAAAAAAAGAAACTAACCAGAGAAGAAGCAGTCACCCTCCGAAAAATCCAAACCAACAGCCACGTCCACGGCACCTTACTACACAGAATCTCATCCACCACCGATGGATATGAATGCGCATTTTGCAACGTACGAAACACCCTACAACATATGGTGTGGGAATGCAAGGGACCAACTGGTACTATAACCACCATGGCCATAACCGAAGAGCAGTGGGAGACAGCTGTCAAGCCCCAGCCTGTAGGATCAGCGTAGTCTGGTAAGCCGGACTCGGAAGATGGCTCGGGTCCACGGCTTCCTGGACTGAGGAGGCTGCCCACCTAGGGCTGAATATTTTACGCCTGCTTATAATAAATGTTTGTCTCTCTCTCTCTCAAGCCATGTAATCAGGAAGCATTGTATTGATTCGTGCAGAATAATAACAGTTCTACTGTCTCACACCTCACTAATTCAACCGTGCTTCACCACGGAAGGCTAAAGTCTCTCTAATGTATTGCTCACTAACTGGCGTTACGCTTACATAGAGACAGGTAGGTCGTTTTCTGCACGCTCTCTCTCTCTCTGTTCAGACTTTACCGAGGTTCCCTCGTTAGAGCTGCGATAAACGCCATTAACGAAGTGCTCTGCAGCTCCAGGACAGGATGTTGTCACTGTTGCTATGATTAATTTTTTTTCCAGGATTTTACAAGCATCCTTTCAGATACTGTCAAGTCTTCTTTGCAGATGAATTTATTCCACGCATTTAGAAAATGCAAAAATATATCTTGCTGTTGAAAAAAGGAAAGGATTTAGATCTTAGATTATATTTGGCTGATATAAATAACTTGCAGTTGAGTTAAATAATAGAAATGGTAGTGCACAGTTGTCTAGCAAAGCATGAAGATGGTGTTGTCAGGCAGACATCCTTTCCTTTGTTTGAAGAATGCTTTAAAAGATTGTCGTTGTTGACCTTGCCGCCGTATTTTCATGCCCTTTTGTGTGCATTCTATTTTGTTTGTATATGTCTCTATTTTTATATTGTAACATGATATTTCCCACCAGCTATAAGTTTGTGTACAAGATTGAAGCATCCATAAATAAATAATAAAATAATTAATAATGGTGTCAGCTCAGCACATATTGACTTTCGTCGCGATTGCCATATACCACGCTTGGCTGCCTAATGTTTTGTTCGCCGTCTTCCATTCAAATCATACGTTCGTGTGCCGAGAAAAATTGTTGAAACGACGCGCTTGTGCGTTGTTGGAGTGGGTGGTGGTTGTGTAAACTTTATTTGCCATAAAAATGCAGGTGGGGGGCAGGCCCCCATTAGGGGGCCTGCCCACCACCCGCAGCCCCATAGACCCCAAGGAAAGCCCGCCCGGAGACGTGCCAGCTGGCAGAAATGACCGCGTATAAGAACGGCTCTAAAATCTGGACTAGAGTGGCGGACAAACTTGCACAGATTTATAGCGAACAGGTTGTGATGGTTAAAATGGATAGCTATTCAACCCGTGTTGTCGAGAGTACATTGTTCGCTGTTCCGGTTAAAGATACTGAGATGAGACGGATTTCGATCGTTAGTGCGTTGGCAAGGCACTCTGCACGGGATCGGGACAATCACCCGCCTTCTTCAATTTCTTGTTTAATCCCTGCTGCCCGCCCGTACAGCCCGTACCCGCCCGCTACCCGTAGAGTTCATTGTTCACTGTTCCGGTTGAAAATGCTGACGTGAGACGGATCGCGATCGCTAGTGCGTTGGTAAGCCACTCTCCACGGGGCAGGGAAAAGGACCCGCCTTCTTCAATTTCTTGGCTAATCTCTGCTGCACTACTATACAGATAGCTATCCCCGCGTACAGCCACACAGAACTTCAGGGAGTTGTGTACGTTGTTTTCCGTTAGGAATGATGATAAAAATAAGGTACGCTCCCAGTAATCTGACAATCGATGAGTGCGGTGAGGCTTGCTATCATTTACTCGAGTCTGGGTGATCGTTCATTACTGTCTACCCGTGGTGTTATGGAAATGAGTCTGCACGAATGAGGGAAATATCAATGTGGGTCGTTTCTTTCCTCTAGAAGGAAAAGTAAGAATACGTTATGTCATATTTGGCCTGCATATTTTGTTATAGCGCGAGCGGGTTTATCAGTCCAAAATTGTTGCGGCAAGGAACTTACTTATTTTTACAGGTTGTAGTTGCAATTCGATTAATACTGTTAGGTGTTACGAAGTAGAAAATGAACCTATTCGAGCTCTTTGCCTTCTAGCTTACAATGTCGCTAA
>JAJIZL010052847.1:0-17855 GCA_023969395.1 Amblyomma maculatum | reverse complement strand
CTGAACTGTCGGGGTGGTAAGTATGGTGTCCAGTAGACAGGAAGACTCACGACCGTAGAGGAGAAAGAATGGGGAAAACCCAGTCGTTGCCTGAGACGCTGTATTATAGGCATAGATGACGTAGGGAAGCACCTGATCCCAATTAGACGCGTCAGAAGAAACGTACATGGCGAGAATGTCACCAAGAGTTCGGTTAAACCTTTCTCTGAGACCATTGCTTTGAGGATGGTAAGCTGTGGTGGTTCGATGTATTAATTTGCAAGCTTCCGACAGCTCGTGGACCACTTGTGATAGGAAGACGCGGCCGCGGTCACTGAGAAGTTCACGAGGAGCCCCATGACGTAGAACGAAGTGACGTATGAAAAAGAAGGCGACGTCACGAGCACTAGCCGTACGCAGGGCTGCAGTCTCCGCGTAGTGAGTGAGGTGATCCACGGCGACTATTATCCAGCGGTTACTTGATGTCGAAGATGGAAGAGGGCCATATAGGTCGATTCCGACACGATCGAAGGGTCGCGCTGGACAACGCAATGGCTGTAATGGGCCGGCGGAGGGGCGCGGAGTAGACTTCCGCTGCTGACAAGCAGTACAGGAGCGAATATAGCGGCGGACAGAGTTGTACATCCCCCGCCAGTAGTACCGCTGGCGGAGACGCTCGTATGTTTTCAACAGCCAGCATGTGCGCTTTGCGGGTCGGCATGGTGATGGGCACAAATTTCTGTACGAAGATGGCGAGGAATGACCAAGAGCCATTTGCGACCATCCGGGCGATAAGTTTTGCGATACAGCAGACCACCCCGGATCATAAAATGGGAAGCTTGGCGACGAAGGGCTCGCGGGAATGAAGATGTTGAGGACGCGGTGAGGACGTCTAGGAGTGAAGATATCCAGGGATCCCGGCGTTGTTCAAATGGAAGATCGTCGGAAGTAAGGGCTGCAACGGAGGGTTCGGATATCGAGTCCGAGGGTGCAGGAGAAGGCAGCGGCGAGCGCGACAAGGCGTATGCGTCGGAGTGTTTGCGTCCCGATCGATATATCACGTCAAAGTCAAAATCTTGAAGGCGAAAAGCCCAGCGGCCGAGGCGTCCTGAAGGGTCTTTCAGGGAAGCCAACCAGCAGATGGCATGGTGGTCGGCGATAACGTTGAAGCGGCGGCCATATAGGTAGGGGCGAAACTGTGTTAAGGCCCACACGATTGCAAGACACTCCTTGTCCGTGACGGTGTAGTTAGATTCAGCTTTCGTTAGCGCTCGGCTAGCGTAAGCAACTACATATTCAGAAAAGCCGGGTTTGCGTTGAGCGAGGACAGCACCGAGACCGATGCCGCTGGCGTCAGTGTGCACCTCTGTAGGTGCGGATGGGTCGTAATAGCGGAGAATGGGCGGTGAAGTTAGTAGACGTCGGACCGTAGTGAAAGCATCATCGCAGAGTGGGGTTCATGTAGACCAGTCGGTGGGACCATTTAGCAATTTTGTAAGCGGTGCAATGATGCTAGCGAAATTGCGGACAAAACGGCGAAAATATGAGCATAGGCCGACGAAGCTGCGCAACTCTTTAACAGAAGTCGGTTTCGGGAATTCAGTGACCGCACGTAGTTTGTCCGGATCGGGCAGGACACCGTCTTTGGACGCAACATGGCCCAGTATTGTCAGCTTGCGGGCGCCAAAACCACAGTTCTTCAGGTTAAGTTGAAGACCGGCGCCAGTGAGACAGCTCAAGATTTGGTGCAAGCGCACAAGGTGCGTCGGAAAATCGAAAGAGAAAACGACGATATCATCCAAATAACAAAGCCAAATGTTCCACTTGAGGCCGAGTAAGATGTTGTCCATCATTCGCTCAAACGTAGCAGGAGCGTTGCAAAGACCACACGGCATCAGAGTGAACTCATATAGTCCATCAGGGGTAACAGAGGCTGTCTTGGGGCGGTCAGACTCAGCCATAGGAACTTGCTAATAACCAGAGCGCAGGTACAGGGACGAAAAGAACTCTGCTCCTTGTAAACAATCGATGGCGTCTTCAATGCGGGGTAGTGGGCATACGTCTTTTTGTGTAATTTTGTTAAGACAGCGGTAGTCAACGCAAAATCTTATGGAGCCATCCTTCTTTTTCACAAGTACCACTGGAGACGACCACGGACTAGATGAAGGCTGAATTACACCACGTTGTAGCATGTCGTCGACCTGCTCAGCAATAAAACGGCGCTCTGTAGGCGAAACAAGGTAAGGGCGCTGACGAAGAGGGGCATGACTGCCGGTGTCCATGTGGTGAACAACCTTGGTCGCACGGCCCAAGGAAGTCGTCTGCACGTCAAACGAAGAACGGAACTGGTTGAGGAGAACAAAGAGTTGCTCATGGTGAGTCGGGTCGATGTCACTGGCCACAGATGATTCAAAAAGGTTCCAACTCGGTATATCGAAAGACGCAGTAATCGTCGTTAGGGAGGCTACGTGGGCACTCTGGGGTAAATACCCCCCGTTAACTTCAAACGGCGAGATGAGGTCAGCAACTTCAATATGGCCAAGACATTCGTCACGAAGTAGCGGGACCACAGCGGTTGAGGCATTCGCAACAACAATGTAAGCGGCGCCGCGGTTAATATCGATGATAGCAAAGGGAAGAAGGAGTTTACGGCGAGAAGCGAACATGGGAGAAGGCGCAAAAAGAACAGCCGCGTCTAAGGAAAAGGGTACACACACGGGAACAATCACAGCACAGTTTGGCGGAATGTCGGTGTCGTCAGCGACAACAAGTTTGATGCAAGAAAAAGACGGCGCATCGTCAAGAACAGCATCACAGAGGGCAGAGAAGGCGACGTGGGCGCGGGCGCAATAAATAACAGCATTGTGGTGGGACAGAAAATCCCGGTCAAGAATTAAGTCATGCGAGCACGGCGCAAGCCCTAAAAACTCGACGATGTATAAGACGTCCGCGATAACGACACGCGCGGTGCAAGCAGCAGACGGATGAACGGAATCGGCGCTGGCGGTGCGAAGAGAGAGTCCAGAAGGCAGGGGTGGTGACTTTAAGAAGCGAGCGACAAAAACTTTCGCTAGTGACGGAGAGAGTGGCCCCTGTATCGACGAGTGCAAGGGTACGAACCCCATCAACAAGACGACAGGCGAGGACTTGTGGTAGGCGATATGTGCGCAGTTCGTGCCCCAGGAACTGCGGCGGCTAGTTTTCCCAGTCTTGTGTCACGCTGCGATGCCACATTGGAGACACGGACCGGCGGCGAGGGGACGCCGAGTGGTGCAGCGGAATGTGCTGGCGGCCCGACGAGTTGTGCAGCTGCCCTGGAGATGTAACCGAAGGTGGGCGCAAGGTGTCGTATTGATAATCGCAGTCATCCATAGTGCGTGCAGGGGCAGAGCGCAGAGTGCGACGGCACAGGTGGGCGACGTGGCCGGGAATACCGCAGCCATAGCAAATAGGCCGGTTGTCATTCGTGCGCCAAGGATTGTAGGGAGGCCTTGTAGATCGGAACCGTGGGGCGACAGATGGTGGCGCCATAGTCGGCACGTACGCAAAGACTGTGACGGCGGTGGGCGGGCGGTAACGTGTGCATACTTGGGAGGCATCTGTACTTGCACAGGTAGAGGCGGCACGACAATAGGGGGGCTGTAACTTAATGGAGCAGCAAGAGGTGTGGGCTGCAGTGGAACAGGGTCGGCAGGAACAGGCACTGGCTAGCCAAAACTGGGAATGGCATCAGCAACCTCCTGCGTGATGGTGTGTCGGATAGAAGGGTTAAGCAGCTGGGCTGTAGATGACGGGCGTGGGCCGGACAAAACCCCAAGCTGTCGGGAGACCTCATCCCGAACGAAGTCTTTCATGTCAGTATAAATAAAGGTCGCTGCCCACAGCCAGGTCAGAGATGGACGCAGCAGGTGCGGGAGAGCGACGAGTGCAGAGGCATTGCTTGAGCATTTCGTTGAAACTTTGGCGAAGGTATTATACTGATGCCACCGTGGTGGGGCTCTTTGCCTACAGCATGGGAAATGCATCGACATCAATGCCCTTCATTATGTATTTTATCTTGGCAGCCTCAGCCATAGACGGGTCGACACGCTTGCATAAATTAACGGCGTCTTCAATGTAGCTTGTGAAGCTTTCCTCTTCATGCTGAACGCGTACGCGCAGGGCTTCTCCGCGTAGTTTCCGAACTGTGGGACGACCGAAAACGTCCGTGAGCTTTGCCTTGAAGTTGGCCCAAGTTGGCATGTTGGCCTCATGATTTCGATACCAGAGGTTAGCAGCGTCACTCAGGTAGAAGATGGCGTTGATTTTCATGCGGTCATCCCAGTTGGTATGGCGACTTACCCGCTCGTACGAGGCCAACCAATCTTCAACATCCTGGTCGCCCTGCCAGCAGAAAACTGTGGGGTCTCGCTGCCGAATGGCACCGGAGCATGACATGGACTGCGAACGGTCTGCACCGGCTGTTGGCCTACATCGTTTGTCGCCATAGGTATCGTACGGCTGCGGAGCTCCACGGTGATCATGTAGTAGTCGTGCCCCGGCATGTTCCACCAAATGAAGAGGGGTTTATTGGGGGTTACTGGAAGGACTGGAGACGGCGACTGGTGAGACAAGACGATCCTACAGCGAAGCACAATCTCGTTCGAATAAGACAGTCCGAGCTCTCAGTGCGCGCGCAAGCTGATCGGCGTCTTCATCGTCGTTAGTTTCGGCGCTGTATCATCTTCTTCCTTACACTTAATTTGTTTTTATTTCGTGGAGTGAACGGATTTTCCTCATATTTATTGGTCCCATTTCCTCTTACACTACTGTCCCAGGGGGAGGTGCAGGTAGTTTGAAAGGATGAATTGACAGGTTGCGCCTACCAGCGACATTTTGCCAGTAGAGCTGTTGAGTTTTGAACTACCGAGTTTTACAGCACGTGACCATGCTCTGTATGATTATCCTGCGACAATAATGGCGTGCAGAATATCATTTATACTTCAATGCAGTTGTCAGTAGAATGTGTTTTTTTTTTTCTAGTGCTCAATTTCCACGGCCGCTGCCGCTTCAGGCGTCTACATTAATCGCGAGGAAATATTTTGTCGCCTTTAAATTGAAACAGTGGCCTTGGTATATAATCACTATAATGCGCAAGCAATTGGGAAATTGATTTATCACAGCTAGAGTTTGTCATAAAAAGACACCTATAGCATAGATATAGGTTCTGTATAGCGTCACCGCAAACTCACGATGCACAAGCCCACGCTTCTCGTTCATGCAGTAGCATTTCCTGTCGTGGAAACAAGCCATCAGTCGCGTAAGATAGAGCAGTGCCCAAACAATACATATTTTATATTAAGATTCACACATGTTATGGTTACTGTTTTATGCTTACTTTTTTCTAGAGGAGAGGAAATTTGAATCAAAAAATGACCTTCAACCTTTTTCCTCAGCTGGTCAAGTTCGCCGGGAACGTCTCTGAAGGATGGGCGGTTTTCGAGGTTCAGCGCGACGTCTGGAATGGGTGCAAGCAGCAAAACTACGCACGCCTGGATGAAATAGAAGCCAGAGCACGTGGTTCTAATCCGTAAAACTTCGTCTAGACGATTGACCAACGTCCACCACCACCTGTTGGTCTTTTTTGTGCCACAAGCTAAGCTAGATTATGTTGATGGTTTTTTGAAGCGGCGCGCTTAGTGGTGGACGCGACATCTATTAAAGTGGTCCGGTAAAGAACTTTCTTGTACTCACGGAGTTTGTTTTCTGTTTTCGGATGTATATGGCGCAACGTTGAAATTTTGAATAGAGCGTCAATTGTTCAACTGAGGAAGAAAACAAATAAACTTCTAATATGATTGCGTGTTGCTGATAGCCTTGCACTTCATTTGGAGAAACTGTTCATTCAGAAATTGCAGCAAAATTCTATCAGCTCGTGAGAGAAGGTACAACTTCAGTGCAGGAAGTAAAGAAGTGCCTGTGATACTATGTAGAAGATGTGATGTTTGCAGAAAAAGAAAAATGTGGTATCACCTGCCGAGCCTTCTATCTGACAAACAAATATATAGAAGATCACATTCATTATGCATTTAAAAAACAAAGGTCAGGTAACATTGATCAAGATGTGGAAGAAATGGTTGAGGGTCTCCAGAGCAGTTGCACAGGTAGCAATGTCGAGTTCCGACCATACAACAAAATAGTTAACAACGAAACAAGAGGGAAAAAATGATGATATGCTGGAGGCACTTGCAAAGGAATATCAGCAGACATGATTATTTTGCTACCCGTCGTGTTTTATGAACAATTTGCTTCTCAAATTTGGGCAGAGTATTGTTTGTTTAGATGCTGCCAACAAGAAATAGAATACACGCTGCCTCTTTTTTAATAGTAGTGAAAACTTATGGTTTCCGGAACTTCCATAGTTCAGTTCGAAACTGCATTTTGCATAGGAGAGGCACTTTCTAACTTTAGGCGTTGGTGCCCAGTGTTAGAACCCGAGTACTGGATAGTGGACTGTTGTCCAGCAGAAATGAGTGCAATTGAGGAAGTTTTCCCAAACAGTCTTTGCGAGTTCCACAGGGAACAGGCGTGGGACCAGTGAGTAAGAAAAAAGGACAATAGAGTAGCTTATCTTGAGGGTGCGTTTTCTATATTTAGGAGGTTAGCCCATGCTATGTCCCAGGAGATATACCTCGCTGCAGTAAAACAGCTGATGAATTCTTACCATTGGAAAAACGCTAAACTGAGGAGTTATATGTCTTGGCAATGGCTGCCACTAGCAGGAAAATGGACTATGTTCAACAGAATAAAATTCTCGGTTGTGATAACTACCAACCATGGCACTGCATCACAGAAGAAATTGTTGAAAGAATATTATTTGAAATCCAGGCATGGCAAACTAAGTTTATCATCCCTTATATGGGCATTAACTAGCCAGGTATTCCCAGAGCGAAATACACAATTCAACCAGGAACAGATGAGGAGGTCCTCGAAGTACTAGAGGTATCATGATACCGTACCCATTTACCTACACAATAGATCTCCACAAGACATAAAGCATATCACGCAAAGGTTGCACACTGCCCTCAATACATCCAAGCTGATGTACATAATTTACCCGAAAATGGTGAGTTTAAAGTCAGCTTCAGCACACTTGGTCAGTATCACACTGTAGACACATGGAAGGATGGGGAAGAAGATAGGTGCACTGAGAAAACACTTCAACCTTCACATATGAAGACTTCAAAAAGTATAAACTGCCATTTAAGCCCTTCTGCGCAGTTTTCCAACTAATTGAAGGCTGGGACTCAGAGGTTTCCGAAGCATTACATCAGCAATGTTCAACTGAGCCTTGAAACAGGCTCAGGAGAGTCGAATGAGGTTCCACAGCTCTTTCCACCCAAAATATCAAGCAGAATTCAACTCGGTATTCTTCTAAAACCTCAAAACCAAGGGCTCGGAGCATCGAGAGCAAGACTACAAAATGCGACAGACAGGCTGATAATCATGGCAGTATACTTCAGTGACAAGGAAGCACTTGATGCTGCTTATGAGAATGTTTCAGCAGCACTCAATGCATTATCACAGGGGACAACGTCCAGCAATGGTCTCCTAGTCAGGGGCTCCCCAATGAAAAGGTGTTCTGGCCAGACAAAAAACAAACACCCTCTCGGCCACGCCCAGACAAATTAGAGTGCAGTAGAGGTGGGCTCAAATATTACTAGACGACACATGGAAGGATGGGGAAGAAGATAGGTGCACTGAGAAAACACATATGAGTAGACAGCATACAGCTTTGAAGAGTAAATCAGCACTTGAATGCCCACCGTTTCCAGCTCTACAAATGTGCAATTTCTATCATTTCATTTTGTATCTTGAAAGCACT
This sequence comes from Amblyomma maculatum, assembly GCA_023969395.1. NCBI lineage: Eukaryota > Metazoa > Arthropoda > Arachnida > Ixodida > Ixodidae > Amblyomma > Amblyomma maculatum. The sequence continues at coordinate 10,012 of JAJIZL010052847.1, read as the reverse complement.
CATGTGGTGGCATTTCATAAAGGGTGGCGTACTAGGACGTTTAAAGCAAAGCCCAAGATTAGCAGCAAAACTTTCACAGAATGTACAGGGTGATCCACTCTTAGCGTGAACATGATGTGACCGCACTCATCAAAGTGCCAGTGCATCGGTCCTGGCCTTGCATAAAAGTTAATTGACGCATGACGCAAGTCTCCCCCTCCAGCTGATCCTGCACGCATACCGCTTTGCTTTGATGTTAGGCCATGTCAAAAGCATGAGCGCTCAAGAGAGTGCAGCTGCACACTCGTACGTTCACTCTAAGAGTGGATCACCCTGCATATACAATAACAGGTTGCAGCTGTTTTGTGATGAAGAGTTTTGATTCAATTACTTGCCATTTCCTACGACAAAATAGCATAAAAATATCATGATGCTGGCACGCTGTTGTAATATTTGGAGCGTGTTTGACATGAAGGAAGACTGCCAGTGATATTCACGCTGTGCTGTGAACCCTGCATTTATACACTGTCTTCCGCTTGCAGTATTATGCATTCCTTTTGACAAGTGTGTAAAAACAAGGAAGAGATGCCAAATTTTATGTTAGCCCATCAGATTCACTGTGCCTAGATTTCCAAGTCATATGTTTTCGACCAATGATATGTCTGCGGTCAGCAATAAAATACTTCAATACTTAAAAGATGCGTTTTGCGTCCAACCGGACGGGAAACAGCAAAACATTATTCGGGTGCGCCCTTTCTTTCATCTATCTGTGTGCAACGAATCGGCACGCCGCAACATACTGCCTGCAAATCCGACTAGGGTGTTAGTAGAACGGCGCATTTCTCACGGCGTTCTCTTGTCACTCTTGACCACTATGAAATATATAGAAGCGACTTGAAATAGCTGCAAGGTCCACACAGGCGGCATCCTTTTATCTGTGTTTTCAGTTAATATACTGCACATATGAGGGTAGCTGTTGCAAAGCAATGAACACAAGGTAGGCCATCACAATGAAAGAAAATTTCTCACAAGCTCACCGTTTTACTACATTCCAAGGGACGAACGAAAGCAGCCAAACTGTGGCAAAGGAGAGATAAGCAACAGTACGACCGATCCTAAAGACCACTGCAATGTCTATGCCCTAATTACATTCACGTTTTTTAGATGTCACGCGAACATGGTTCCCTTTGCGCCTATTCAACTCCAGAAACCGGCAACCACTTAAATTCACGCTTGAAAATCACAGAAAAACAAGCGCCCAGTACCGAAACGTATACCCTATGACATACGTCGTCGCGAGTCGCGACTTGGGACTTCATACAACACAGCCCCCCCCCCCCCTCCCCCTCCCTCACACATACACACAAAGATCACTACACCATTTTCCCCCAAGAGAGAGACTATAGCTGTTCAAGGGAGGAGAAAATCGCCTCTGCCACGGTCACGGTCTCGGCCACAATGGCTCAAGTGCCCAAGTGCCATTTCGCCCTCCCTACCCCTCCTTTGCCTAAACAAGATGCTGCGACGAGTTTTGAAGTAAAAAAATCCACCTTTTTAAAATCATAGTATATAACATCATACAACCAGATGGCGCTGAGTGCTCAAAAGCAAATAAAAAAAAAATAAGAGATTAGAAGGTCACGCGGTTCGCACGGTAAAACCTCCGTTAAGAATCTCCCCCTAGCAGCACGGGGTCTAGCAGTAGGGTGCCTCGATGTCAGCGCCGCCGTCCAGGGTGGAGACAACCTCGCCGACGCCGCCATATTGAAGCACACGGGATCCGCTGCGCTAGCATGCGTAACGGCGCCGTTTTTGATTTCGGCGCTTCAGGGGGCTTTGAGTCCAATTGTCTTTTCCATAAGTGTCGCACTGTGTGGAATTTCCCTCTCAATAGCCATTTTAAACATCGGATTGTCGAATACGTAATTGTACGACTTAATTTTACGGCCTCAAGTGGCCGAGCTTGTGCGGCTGTGGGATTGGAAAACCTGTTAATATTTAACAGATCCTTTCGCCAGCATGTTCTGCTGCGGGTTGAAGAGATCATGTTATTGTTTTCCACATGGCCTTTTTTTTTTTTATCCGTAGTTTTGTTGACAGCCGCTCGCGCCCTGCGGTTGGATTTGCTTTCTTTGGGCGGGCTGTTTCTCTTTTATGAGCTCGCAGAAACTGATGTCGGTCTCTTTCTAATCATTCGAAGTGAAAATGCGAATTGTTTGGCCGTATATTGCTTACAAGGAGCAATTACATCTGTTTACAGGCAGACGCTGGTATATACTAATGATGCGTGAACTTCAGTATACGAACATTGCGACAGCGGTTTTTTTTTTTCTAGGCTCCCTCGAAAACCGACTTCTCTAGTTGTTGATAGCATACATGATTAAGTAAGGTTTTCACTCGTTTCGTTTTCCTCCTGGGCGCCCATTCGCCGGAAGTCCGTGAACTTGCTCGCATGTCGAGTTCGCTTGCACCATGGACTTATGCAGCGGTTGCTCGACTGCTATTCCTCTGCTTTATTTTATTCATGGCGATCTCTAGTGATTATTAAACTATGCATGTGAACCTACACAAATGATTAATTTGAGGTCATCATAAACTATAGATGCTGTTTTCTGAAAATTTTAAATCTGAAATTAAGAGTAATCGACTTTAAAAAATCATTCATTGCCAAAATAAAGCAACCATAAAGAATTTGATTGAAAAAGCTGCATTATTTTGGCTGTGCCTGAACTACATTTTCTAGTTGGGTACTGAAGAGTCAGGCTGCTGTAAAAATAAAAGCTAGACGCCTAAAAGTTGATGTTTATTGCTGATGCAGACAAGTATGTAACGTAACTTATCAACCTCACCCCTAGCAGACAGTAAAGACAACAAAGCCGAATACGATGCGAATTTGAAAAGGCGTAGCTTGTTGATCCAGTTGATGCCTGGTATATGAAAAAAGAACAGCCGAAACGACATGTTCATAATGAAAACAAGTACAGCGGTTGACGCTGAAAACACCACTGAATTTTTTTTTCCATGAAATTTTATTTTGTGTTTTTCAGCGCCGCCCTTGTGCTCTTATGAACGCATCGCTTTCGCTGTTTTTTTTTTCACGTAGAATGCAAGTCATTTTTCTACTGTTGAGTGCAGTCGGAAGGACATTACCGAGCCGGAAGGACATATATATTGTGTATGCATAGTCGATTATAACTCTTGTAGAAAAGACATGAAAGCAAAGCGTGAAAAGAGATGCAAATCACGAATTATGTAACAAACTTAGAGCAAACATTTTTTATGTGCGCAGTGTGAAAGCATTCGCAGCAATAATGAAAATGAAAAAAAAAAAGGAAAGACATCAACCACGAACTAGCGAGCAAGAAAGACTTGGTAAATTTGATGCGTAGAGTGTGGTATGACAGTTAAAACAAAGCACTCTACACCAAGCTGACATCAGCACAGTATAGCTGCCATAATATTCGTCACAATCCTCAAATTCGCTTAGCCGGCCTCTGCACCAACAGTTGAGGAGGAGCTGCTGTCTTCCTTTCCAGGAGGTGTACATTAGGCAGGCCGTCTCGCAGAGAGTTTACTCGGCTTCTGTTGAGCTGAATAAATAATTAAAAACAAGTGCTGTTGTTTTGAATCACTGGAAATTGAGGAAATTATACTCTCCACTAACATCTACAGTAAAAGAGCATGGTAAAAGCTCTGAAATTTAACAGATGGCGTCCATCCTATCAATTTCTCTCCAAACTCGTCCTCATCAAAGTGCTACTAAGGAAAGATAAAACACCAAGCGTGATTAGTAAGGTTAATTTAGAGTCATACAAAGAAATACTTTGAAAAATATTATCCAAGGTAATGAAGAGAACGTTTTCATAAAAATTTTGCTGAACATTACCGAACCTCGAATATTTATAAACAATGCGCAGCCTACGACAAATGTCGATCCAGAAAACCCAGGAAAAATTTCAGTAATATAATGCGTGTTGACGGCATGTTTACATATGTCACATCATGCTTAGGCATTTTTCTCCGCAACATAATAGAAAGCACGGCAATGAATGAACAGCACATTTATCGTGAAGCAAATATATACCCGCAAACAAAATTTCGCTACATCGCTTGCGATTACAACACAACGGTGCAATACGTACTTATCTAAAGAAATAATCTAGGAGCCTTGACTTGTGATCCGCGAGACATCGCTACCAAAAAGCATCTTCACTCGACTCTAGCTATGACACTACGCGAATAGAAAAACAATGTTCAAAACAAAATATAGGTCAGAACTGTCTTGAAACTTACATCGCCGGTATATGACTTAGTTATTTTCCGTCGGTCCCACTTCTATCTCCTCTTTCAGCCCCAGGGGAAATGAAAACAACCTTGTCCTTTACGGGTTCACCCAGTGCATATCGGCACACACAAATTCTTGTAATGCTCATTCTGTTGACCTGACAAGCTCGTAAGACACGCGGTCTAACAATCTCAAATAAGTAAAACCACCGGCGAGTTATCCGCAGCCTCGAACAACGCAAGCTTAGCTGCTTGCACCATGCAACTGCGACCGCACCGATCGCCCGTCGTGATTCAACATGGCGCCGCAGCGCGAAAGAAGCGGCGTGGGGCCCGTCAAAGGATGGCACCACCCGACATCGAGGCACCCTAGTCTAGCAGATTTTTGTGACGCCATCTATGAACACTCTATGTAGCATTATGTCATTGCTGCTCACAAATGCTCCAAGGTGGCGCCACCAAAAAGAAATGGAGAGGAATTTGTATTGTATTGTGTCTGCGCAATCATCTTCAGCATATTACTGAATACCGATAAGAACGTGGATGGCACAATAAAGGAACAGGAAATTCATCATTAAAAACTTTCTTCCATGCAGTTTCGGTTTCAGCTCCCAAAGGATAACTGCGCTGCTACAAATGCATTGCGATCACGTGAGGCGTACAAAAGCTGATGCAAGCCGACCCAGAAGTTACACTTACGAAAAATGAATAAGCAAAGAGTGTGGTTGTGTTTATGTATGTATGTATGACGTGTTCAAAACGCCTCTATGACATCACAGCCGTCAGTCAGCGGCTGTATCTGAAATTGCAAAAGAAAAAAAATTAATTATCGCCTATCCGGCAGGTAAAACAGAATTCAGCGTCCTTTTTTTTATGGATACGGTCGTCATGTGTGCTATTGCATAGAAAATGAAAACGAAAAATTGGTGTCTCTATTTTAAAGCAAGGTACCGACTTTATATGATAAATATTGAAGGAATTAGGGCTTTAAGAAAGAAATCTTATTGTAATGTGCGGTACAGATTAGGCAGATGGCCACTGAACAGCCGTATGCGGACGATATTGCACTGTTATCAAATAGCCAGTAATGCATGTAAAGTGGCTAGTTTGTTCTTGAGACGAATGAGCTCTAGCTTCATGCTTGAGCGCAATTAATTTATGTTTTCAGATTACAAATGATTCAATTGATCAGTTTCTTACAATGCAAGGCATCAAATACCCATGGTGCAGAATACAAATATACCAAGCATTGGCCAAGTGAAGCACATGCACGTAGTGAAAGACATGAACAGTCTTTTCTGACAAACGGGTTTAAAGAAGATGAGATAATGGAACAAAGGCATTGGGGAACCTCTTACCTTTTGTAAAGGGAAGATGTGCTGAGAAGTATTTGCAAATATGTAATAAGACCAGGACTTCATTTCGAGTATGTGGTGCATATTAAGAATAAATTAGCGGTCGGAAGATTAGCGCTAGCTGCTCGGGCAAAAGCCTCTAACGAAGCGCTACAGGGGGATATGGAGTGGGAATTGTTAGAAGCACCGAAAGCCTAGGGCAATATACTATGTGACGCCCACCTGCGCAAATTTGACGATAATGCGTGGGTACCTACGATATTTAAATGTTTTATCAGAGAGCGTGCTGGCTCAGAAGAGCAACAGATGACTAAGAAACTAACCATTAACTATGCAGAAAACAAGACGAAAAAAATAAACAATTTGAAATGGCAGGTAAAAAGGCAGACGGTAGAACCATGATTCATTCTGTGGAAAAGAAAAGCAGTGTATGTCTGTATGGAAAGTAGAAAAGGCAGATCAGGAAAAAGTCGTTCTGTGTCCTACTTTTCAAAACTACTAATCAGGGTGCATTTGTATGCGAAGCTGAAAAATAGAAACTTAATGAAGAAAATTACATGTGTAGTGCGTGGAAAATCTGAAAATTGAACGTTTTATACCCGAATGTTACTCTATTCCTCTGGAGTCACTCTCCTGGAGGCCCTGGTGGCTCAGAAGCAAAGGTAAAGATTTTGTTTTGATGACTACACAGTATTAAAGAAAATCGAGCAAGGGTTTGGGGAGAGGAAGGCTTGCAGATTTATGCCCCGCCTTAGCCCATGTCTGGCTTTATTTGATTTCCATAAACTGAGTTACAGAAGGCTCGAATGTCTACAAATGGCTAGCATGGCGCTGGAACAGGAGAATGGGAAAAAGTGGGAGGGGGGGGGGGGAGGTTAAGCACGGCTTGAACCTATTGATAAAGCGAAAGCTGTGAGTGTTGAAGCGACTTTTTCTGCTGACACCTGTATTTAATGTTCCACTGTCACAAGGTTCGAACGAACCTTCTGTCCTAGCAACTCATTGCGGTCGTTCAACTCTACCAACTACCAAGTTATTCTTCTTCTTCTACTTCTTCTCCTTTTTCTCCTTTCGCTTATTTTTCTCCTTCTTTTCTGTCTTCTTGTTTTTCGCTTATTTCCTCCACCAACTCCTGGCCCAGCTCTCTGTATATGCTACGCGACAGTTGCTAGGCAACGGCATGCGGCACACGGTGCCACCGTGCCACGCCGACGGTATGAAAACCTTGCGCAGTGTAGCTTTCGCTATAAAAGCAAAATATTCGTAAGCTAATTAGTGTTAGGCACACAGCTGTATCACGGCATCAGGAGGGCTCTCCAGGATAGAACTTTACCAGAATAAGTTTGGGAAGTTGCTGCTCGTCATTCTTCATAAAATCGCAAGGCGGGAGCGCCTGGAAACAAGAATAACTTGAACTGTATTGGTATATGGTTTTTAATAAACTCACTGAAACTGGGAAAGGGACACATCTATTTTTAGTCAGTCCTCTGATTCGCTCCTTTCGGTCACGTGGTCACGTGTAACAATAAATGTTTCCATGGCTTTCAGGCGCCCGTGTTGGAGTTGTAATACTGCCTGCGAGGTGTGATGTTCCATAGGGCAACATGGTGAAGAGGGGCAAGACACAAGCGCTACTTCAAGTAAACGCTTTATTTGGCGCTCACAGAGTTTATAAAGAAAAGAATTCGGTTAATGTTTAACACGGTGAACTGCGAGGTTTTAAAACGTACATTCAAAACAAATGAACACAGCCGAAAAAAACTGAAAAAAAAAGGAAAACGTAAGAAACTTGTGAATACGCTTCATTTGTTCGAACACCGCCCTGTTACCAAGAATGCAATGCCTTCTTTTTATAGTTACATTATAGGTTCACTGACATAGTTTTCAAGCGCGGCTTTTTTGAAGCGAAAAGGTTAACTAGGCTAGTCAACAGCGGGTTTGACGTGCGTGGGATCACTTTTAGCCACAGCTGCGCATGCGCGAACTCGCCGAGTGACGTCACTACGAGGGGCGCAGGTGTTTGAAGCGAAAAGCTTCACTACGAGGGTCACAGCCGAGCTTCGCGTATGCCATATGCCGTATGCCGTGACGTCACAGCCAAGGCCAAATGCGCAGCCCCCTCACCAAGCTCTGCCGGCGTTGTCAAGCAACGCTTAAGAGGGGTGCGACTCCCCCTCATGAAAAAAAAGTTCAGTATCCATCCGGAAATCGAACCTAACCTCTTGAATCCCCAGCCCAGCTCCTTACCACTGTGCCATGCCGCGGTTTTTTGTGTTTGCTTTTTTTTCGTGAAGCGCTGCTCATAATTCCGCTTGTCTACCGTGAGGATGATAGCGGGATTCCGCGCGGAACAGATACTGCGATTGGCGCGCAATTTGAAAATACCAAATACTAAAATAGTTAAGTCACTCCATTAGGATGACGTCAAGGATGTGACGTCCCCATCTGCCGTCAGTTATGAGGACCAAGCGGGAACGAGTGCGCTCGACACGCTCGACATTGAAGCCAAGGAGAGTTTCGCTTCTGAGGAACAGAGCAGAAGACATGGAGAAATTAACTTCTGATCCCGAGATAGGCACTGATTTTCGCTACGTATATCCAGGCATAGCAAAGCTAAACCATGTTTAATTTTTTGCCCACTGCAGCAACATCGATATTCTTTCTTGTTATTTTAAATGCGTTCCTTCCTATCGCCTAATACTTCTCAAAACTAAGTTTGCAGTGATGAAATGGACAAAGCCCCACCGAATGACTGAACTTCCCTCCTTTAGTTCCCGGTCCTGCTCGCCTAAGGGCTCATTTAGGCAACGACCCGTCTGTCTACGTTCGGCCGTTAGCGCACTTAACCCGAAAGCTCGACAGCTTGGCCTTGACTCACGCCTGCGCCGAAAGGCATTGGCCTCTGGAATCGACACGATTGCCTCAATAAGTTGAGGCCGCTGATAGATGGAGTGCAGTTTGATATGACTTGTCTTTCGTCGTCGGAGAAAGCGCTGTCTCGTTGGGCTTGTGTCGCCGCGTTTCACTAGTGAGTGCGCCGAAACATTCGCCCACTGAAAATACAAATATATGTTCGCGCGTCTTTCAAGTTTGATCTCAAAACTCAAGAAACCAAGAAGCTCAGAGTCAAAAAACATGTTCTTAACTTAAGAAGCTGAACAGCTAGCTGCTGCATATTTATTGGTGATCCGAAATAAAATACATACAATGAACCTGCGTTTGCTCTCCCTCTCCTATACCTGTTTTAAAGCGGCAGCTTTGAGGCCGAACTTGAAAGGCTCGCAAGCATTTGCATACCATAGCGGGTTGCCGAGATAGGCTCACTGCCACGTGATTTCTGGGCGCTTATTTTACCACTGCCACGAGCTAAATGCAACGACAAGGGCCCACTAAGCCTGAGCTCACTCCTACGGGGAAAGGCAGGTTATCCTCTCACGCCTACGACGAAAGGGGAAGGAGGGCTGGGTGGCGGCCCTGTCCAGCTCAGACCTGGAGGCCAAGCGCGTCCTGGCCCAGAGAGCTCGGGCAGCGGCGGCGGCCAATGGCGTCCCGGAATAGGGTCTCCACTCAGCTCCACAACCATACGCACCTCCCTTTCCCAAATCATTTCAGTGTAAATAATGTTTTCACCTTCTCCATCGGCGGCTGCGTTTCCATGGAGGTGAAACGAAGAGGCGTCGTGTGCTGTGCGATGTCAGCGAACGTTAAAGATCCCGAGGTGGTCGAAATTGCTCCGTAGCCCTCCACTACGGCTCCTCTTTCTCTCTTTCCACTTTCACTCCCATCTTCCTCCCTTCCCTTACGGCGCGGTTGCTGTGTCCACATAAATACAAGTGAGGCAGTTACCGCACCTTCCCCTTCCTATAAATAAATCAATTTTTTTTCTCCTCCTCCACCTATCGCTCGCAAATGCAAGCGTACCGTGGTAAATGGCTCGGCTGCAGCGACCAACGCTTCGCATCGATGCTTTCAATCGAAATCACGCTGCAGCGTCCTGACGGTTGTACGCCTTGCCACATGCAATCGATATCCTGTAAAAAAATGGAGGACGCTTAAGCTTCGCCTTCAAGATCTGAATAATAATAATAATAATAAATTGGTTCACAGGAAGGGAAAGGCGCAGTATCTGTTAAACTTAATCTGTGGACACCTGAACCGCGCCGTAAGGGAAGGGATGAAGGTGGGAGTGAAAGTAGAAAGAGAGAAAGGGGAGCCGTAGTGGAGGGCTACGAAGTAATTTCGACCTCCTGGGGATCTTTAACGTGCGCTGACATCGCACAGCACACGGACGCATCTTCGTTTCGCCTCCATCGAAACGCAGCCACCGGGGTCGGGTTCGAACCCCGGAACTCCGGACAGTAGTCGGGCGTCTTACCACTGCACCACTCCGGCGG